>WTSP01022573.1:30935-50681 GCA_025331215.1 Actenoides lindsayi
GAAAGAAAGAAAGAAAGAAAGAAAGAAAGAAAGAAAGAAAGAAAGAAAGAAAGAAAGAAAGAAAGAAAGAAAGAATTATGAGCATCAAGGAAAACTAACCATGAACAGAAGAAGATGAATTATTCTTCTGTGGACAATAATACACACCTCTAAAAATACTTCTAAAGGTCTTATCAGTCCTTGAAAATTCTGTGAATGTTTTAGAGTCCTGATATATGAATGTATTATTGTCTTAAAGAACTCTGAAAACTTTTCTTTCTGAAAAGCAAAGATCAGATTAAGTCACGCTGTTGCAGGAACTGTCAATTCTCATAGTTGCTGTGAGTAGCTTCTTAATGGAGTGTTGTGATAAAATTGAAGTGCCTTGTTCTGCCTTTATCATGTTGACTTTCACAGTACGACTTGTAATGGAAAGCTTGAGTGAGAAGAGTCTTTTTGATTTATTGAAATGATAATCCAGATAATGTCTAATATTTCTGAAGTGCACTTTTCTAGAAATTTCACCTCATGGGAGGTTTTAACATTTTATTTCAAAACTTCTGTCAAATGTTGAAGAACTAAATGGCCTCACAAAACAGAAATTCCAGAATTCAGCCACCTGTGACATACTTTGAGATAGAGTCTGTGGTGTTTCTTTCCTCTTCTGCCTATCCTATTCATTTGATGTCTCGTACTGAGTTATGCTTTAGTAGTAAAATTGGTACTGGACAAGTAGATTTCAATGTGTGCTATAATAAGCTTCATGTGGGAACAAAAAATCTGTGTTTGCAGAGTTGCTTGCATAGACCTTACATTTCTGGTTTCATCTCTGATGCTTGCTGTGTTTGAGCAGCACCATTATATATAAAGGTCCAGGTTTTCCTTGTCTCCTATGAAGACTGAATTGCTTTAGGACACAGGATGAAAAACTAATAATTTAAATGCATTTATGTCTAATATACTCAATGTTTTCTCCTTTTTGAAGAACACTTAATTATAGTGAACGTATTTTCTGTTACTCTTGATCTCGAAACAATCAAAAAACAGGAGCAAATGGAACTGTGTTCCAAAGATATGTTGCATTACATCCTGTGAATTGATTTTAGCCAGAGAATATGGACAGAACAGCTTGGTAACTCCACTAACTACTCTGTTTTGCAGAAAGTAATTTCTGATCTGCTCTTGCCATAGCTACCTTCTTTAAAATGTTCTTTCTTGGAAGTCATAACACTTTCAGTTGAAGATATTTTCCTGTTTAAAGATCATAGGATTTTAAAACACCACATACTGTGAATACTGTTTATTCCTGCTTTAGTGTGACAGGCCCATGAAAAATAGAATTAGATGTAAGGAATATAATATTTAATTATGATCATATAATCTTATAGACAATTCCTGGATCTATATTCTGAGGTGAAGGACTAGACAAATAAACACAAGATTTTCTCTGAAGTTTCTTCATCTTTTCCTAATTATTGCCTCTTAGAAATCTCACTGCAATAGGTGGGTTTGGATGTGAAGGCTGTTTCCACCTCCTTGGTTCTTTCTCTATCGAGTCTTTCAAGGATCACTTACTAGTGTGGCCTTAAAATAAACAGCCACATCACTGAGAAGTTGTCATTTCAAATGCATCCTCCTACCCTGTAGAAAAAATTGTTACAAAGTTCTGTGGTAGTAAGGAGCTAAGTTTTAGTACGGAACAGATTCCCAGTCCTTGGCTATTTTCTTTCTATGATTTTCCTAAAAAGGGTATTTATAGGGGCTCAATGATCCTGTATTAAGAAAACACGATGGGAGCTCAGGGGCCAATAAAGACTTAACAGTCTTTATGGAATTCCCTAGGAGAAAACAAAGGAAAGAGTTTACATTTCAAAATTGGGATGCCTTTGTATGCCCACTTGGTGATGCCTTACTTTTTTGACAGAGCATGTAGGAAATCAGATCAGTTAGCAATGTGGATGCCTGAATTAACTGCTAGAGCTGGCTTTTATGTATCTGAGCCAGAGCTTCCAAACAGGAAAAGGGAAAAAGGCTGACACATTGCTTTCCAATGCAGCAGCCATCAGTGGCCTTCACTTTCCTGTTAGCTGAAGGTTTCCTTTCCACTGAAAAGTGTTAGGTTTTAAAACAATATGATATATTCCTGCAGCCTTTTACATGGTCTTATATCTGAACCCCCACAGCTCCATTGGAGCTCCGTGAGCTTTGTATGAGCTTTCATATTACAAATAAGCATGAAGATAAGGCAAAGTGGCCAGCTAAGTTTTCCCATCACATTAGTGGGTCCCTGAAGGAGTGGTGCGTTGTTGGCCTGGCTGGTGCTAACCTCCCCTTCTTCCAACCATCCAGATCTGAGGAGGAAATCGGTGCACCTTCAAGTGAGCATTACAGCGCTTAAGGATAGGCTATGTACAGGCAGACTAATCTAGGCTGACCTCACAAGTACTTCATCTTACTTGCAGAAGTTGTGTGATATTGAACTGCTGAGTAAAATATTTTTAATTGTAATGCACAGGTGACAATTATGGCAGAATTTAGAATTTAATGATGTACCAGCATGTAAACTAATTTTTTGATTGTTGTGACTCCCTTCGAATTTTTAACCTTCTTTTATTATGTTCTAAAGTTTGCTTTAAAGCTTTTGAATAATTTGCTGAGTTATTTAATATTCCTAGTGTTCTGCCTATTTTTAGGCAGTATACCAGGAAAAAGGCTGTTACTTTCTCTATTGTCAGAACTATTTTTTATGAGTTTAGATGGCTTTTTTTATGTCTTATCCCCCAAATCAAGACTGATTTGTTTAAGTTTCTCACATTTCTTGATTATATTTTTGCTATGAGATAGTGTGAGAAATTTATGGAAGAAGTACTGTCTTCTTTCATTTCTAAAAGTTTTTATAGGAAATCAATGCTTTTATTATGCAAAATGAAATTAAAATGATATAGTTTTGTTTATAGAAGAAATACATAAAGCAGTAAAAAATAAAGCATACTTGCTCACCAAAATTCAAATACAGTATGATTTAACAGTAATTTGGAGTGGTTTATCCCATAGGATTAACCCCAGGATTAATAGTATTCCAGCATGTGCTAGAATCAGGGGCTAGATTAATGTTCTTAGCTGTATACTCGGTTATTTTTGAACTGAGATCATGAAATGTGATCCTACTCGGCATGAAAACAAATTCTGGATTCCTTTCCCCAGTATGAGTCCCTTTGTAACACACTTTTATTTGTATGTCATGACAGTGTGTTCTTGACACGTTTCTTTTCTGTGAATAACAACAACATTTTACCGGACATTTCTAAGAGATAACTACTGTGGGTCAAGGTCACTGGAATCGTATCTCCCCAGGAGACACATTTTGAGCATCTGTCACTGAGAGCCTCACAGATGTTAAGTTTATTATGCCTCCCTCTTTTTTTGGCACTGTCATTTATTTCTATGTAACCACTGCAAAAAAAAATAAAAAAATCCATTATCATTTTCAGCAGTAGTCAGAAAGTTAAGCCAGAAAGTTAATTATTGAAAAAGCCATTACCAGATCATCCTACAATTCAGTTTATGACCAAACCAGAATTATTACTACATAGTTCATTCTTACACCCTTCTTATTCTGTGGCTGACCCATAAACTTTGCTCCTTGGGTCTCCCTTCTCCCAGCTCCTGGTCTTGGTGGGTGCCTGATAACTCCTCCTGTTCTGGCTGCCCTCCCTGTCCCATAGATTCCTGGGTTCCCACCCAGGAATATCACCTGCCTACATTGTGAATGCAAACTGAAATCTTATTTTAGCTCCCCTAGTAGGGATGGAACAAAAGCCCAAGAGGATGAATTTGCACTTATCTTTGAAAACAAATGAGAATCTGTGTTTTAATAGAAGATAAAAGCTAATGAGCTTATTTACTCTTTCACAAAATTGAATGCTTGAAAAAAATTTTCAGAGTAAAAAGATACTGATTTGGTAACATAAGAGTTAAAACCTGGCAGAAATTTAAAAACATGTCATCCCCATTCAGAAGAAGATGCCAAAAACTCAAAATACCTCACAGTCGTACTTGGGTGCTAAAAGCCACTGAGCATCTCCTTTGCTGCTGCCAAACCCAACAACTTCCACTACAAAGTATGACAGTGCAATGATCTTTAAGTAATTGTGTCTGGTAAGCTGAGATCAAGAGTGACATCAGTCATGAGGCAGATGCATGATGGGTGATGCCTGATAATTTTTTCAAGTAATTTGATTCTTCCATTAGGAGCCAGATTTTCAAAAGACTTCATGGCTCAGTAGCACCACCTGCAGCTCCAAAAGCTAAGGCCAGGATTGAAAAACTACTTCCCTATGGACACTTTCTCTCAAAGTTGTGGAATAGCTCACCAGTACTGCACCCATGTGAATTGGTGAACACCAGAACACTAATCTTGTTGAGAACTAGTTGGAACCTTAGCTTTCTCATTTCTGTCTTGGAAATATATTACCCAGCACTGCCCTGAACCATGTATAGAAGACTCCAAATTTTGCATAATACAGTTTGGCTTCTGAAGAGGTTGTGGAAGTGGAAAAGCAATTATGTAACTCAAACCTGAAGTGCATTAACAGATTTATATGGGGAAGTTTTCACAGTGCCTTTGCTCTGTGCCTGTATTAAACCATGGCTATTAATAGGGTGGAAATATTTTGGGTAAGTCCCATGAACTTTCACATCAAACTGAGACTGAAACATTTTTAAGTTCTCATGTACTTTTCTGTGATTTGTTTTGCTTACCTCTGTGCTTTTTGTTTACTAGACAAAACAAGAAAGGGAAGGTTCAAAATGCAACTTGAGGAGCTGTTCTCATGGTGCTCCTAACCTACCTGGCAGGCAGAGCCATCAGAAACTGCCAGAGTACTCAGCATTGTTTTATAGAAAAAAAGAGTCAAGCATGTTCCTGATTAGGACTGGTAACCACAGTAAGTAATGCAACAAATACAGGTCTGTTTTAGTTGGTAAGCAGTAACAACACATTCTAAGAGATGTGTTGATTCTTTGAAAGACAGTCAATAGTCTAGTCAAAAGTACTGAGTATAAGATATATCCAGCTAGAAATGTCTGAAATGTCAGGGGTTTGACCTAGGCCAGTCATTCACTGTATTACTTCAACAATTCAGCACTCTTAACTTAAAACCAAACAAGCAGATTATGGTAAATTGTGATAAGTACCTCTTGTGAAAACCTGAAGATTTAAATCTGAAATTTGCTTTCAAAGCATGCTGACTTATCTTTTTGTTTTTCTTCTGAGCTATTACCATTTGATTGTTCTGCGGGTCATAAGGTATATGTCATATAGAATCACAGAATCATTCATTCTGGTTGGAAGACACCTTTGACACCATCAAGTCCAATCGTTAACCCAGCACTGTCAGGTCACTACTAAACCATGTCCCTCAGAACCACAATTACATGTATTTTAAAAACCTTCAGGGATAGTGACTCCACTGCATCCCTGGGCAGTTTGCTCCAGGGCTTTACAACACTTTTGGTGAAAAGATTTTTCCTAATATCCAATGTAAAATTCCCCTGGTGCAACTTGAGGACATTTGCTCTTGTCTTATCACTTGTTACTTGGGAGAAGAGTTTGACCCCTACCTCGACACAACCTTCTTTCAGGCAGTTTTAGAGAGGGATAAGATCTCCCCTCAGCCTCCTTTTCTCCAGGCTAAGCAACCCCATTTCCCTCAGCTGCTCCTCATAAATCTTGTGCTCTAGACCCTTCACCAGTGTAATTGCCTTTCTTTGGATACACTCCAGCCCCTCAATGTCCTTCTTGTAGTGAGGGGCCCAAAACTGAACCCACTATTCAAGGTGTAGCCTCACAAAGGCTGAGTACAGGAGGATGATCACTTCCCTTCTCCTGCTGGCCATGCTATTTCTGATGCAAGACAGAATGCTGTTGACCTTGGCCACCTGTGCACACTCCTGCCTCATAGTCAGCTGATTGTCGATGAGTACTCCCAGGCTTGTAGTTCCTCAAATCCTCCTTCTTGCCCTTTTTGTAGATGTGTGTCACATTTGCTAACCTCCAGTCAACTCAAACCTCCCTGGTTAGCCAGGACTGCTGATAAATGATGGAAGTGGCTTGGTGAGCACTTCTGCCCGCTCCCTCAGCACCCTTGGGTGGATCCAATTCAGCACCAGAGACTTCTGTGTGTTGAAGTGGTGTAGTAGGTCACTGACCATTTCCTCTTGGATTATGGAGGCTTCATTCTGCTCCTTGTCCCTGTCTTTCATCTCAGGAGGTTGGGAACCCAGACAACTAGTCTTACTATTAAAGACTAAGGCAAAGAAGGTGTTCGGTACTTCAGCCTTTTCCTCATCCTTGTCACTATACTTCCCCCGCATCCAACAGAGGATGGAGATTCTCCTGGTCCTCCTTTTGCTGTTAATGTATTTATAGAAACATTTTCTGTTGTCTGTTATGGCAGTGGTCAATTCTAGTCGGTCTTTAGACTTTCTAATTTTCTCTCTGCATAGCCTCATGGAATATTTGTAGTCTCCCTGAGGGGCTGCCCCTTCTTCCATAGCCCATAGACTTTCCTGTTCTTCCTGAGTTCTTGCCACAGCTCTCTGTTCAACCAGGCCAGTCTTCTTCCACACCAGCTCATCTTATGGCACAGTATAACAGCCTTCTCCTGCACCTTAAAGATTTCCCTCTTGACTTCTTGGAGTCCTTTGCCCTTCAGGACTGTTTCCTGAGGGACTCTGCCAACTAGTCTCCTAAACAGGTCAAAGCCTGCCCTCCGGAAGTCCAAGGGAGCAGCTCTGCTCACTGTCCTCCTCATTTACCCAAGAATTGAAAACTCTGTCATTTCATGATCGCTATGTCCCAGATGGCCTCCAACCTTTACATCACCCACAAGTCCTCTGTTTGTGAACAACAGGTCCATCAGTTTCATCCCTCACCAGCTGTGTCAGGAAGTTATCTTGCACACACTCCAGGAACCTCCTGGACTGTTTCCTCTCTGCTATATTTTATTTCCTGCAGACATCTGGTAAGCTGAAGTCCCCCAAGAGTACAAATGTCAGTGATTGTGAAACTTCTCTCAGCTGCTTATAGAAAATTTCCTCTGCTTTTTGATCCTGGTTGGGTGGTCTATGACAGACTCCCCCCACGATATCTGCCTTGAAGGGCTTCTGTTGATTCTTGCCCATAGATACTCAACCCTATCATCACCATCATTATGACAATCAAAACACCACATAGCCAAAAAAGCCACTTCACCACCTCTTCTTCCTGGCCTATCCCTTCTAAAGAGTTTATAGCCATCCAGTGCAGCACTCCAGTAATGTGAATCTCCCACCATATTTCCATGATGACAATTATATCATAGTTTTCCTGCTGTACAATGGTTTCCAGCTTCTCCTGTTTGTTGCCCATGTTGTGTGCATTGGTGTAGATGCACTTCAGCTGGGCTATTGATCCCACTGCCTTTTTGGGAGCAGAAGCCCTAATTCCTACCTGATCATTCCCAGACACTACTGTGATTTCTAGCCCATCAATAGCCCTTGTGTATTTGCTGTCACATGACACTCTATCTACCTCCACTGAGCTGGCAGACTGCAAGACCTTGATAGCTCACCATCTCTCAAACACCAATGTGCCACCCCCAGGCTTATCTCTAGCAAAGCTGTTTTTATCCCTTTCCCCCTTCACATCTAGTTTAAAGCTCTTTCCATATGCCTGCCAAACTCCTGTACAAAAAGTCCTTTTCCCCCTTTGAGGCAGGTGTGCCCTGTCTGTTGCCAGCAGGCCTGGTGTTGTGTAAACCCACCCATGATCAAAAAACCCAAAGTCCTGCTGGTGAAACCAGGCTCAGAGCCAGGTGTTGATCTGTTGGGTCTTCCTGTTTCTTCCCTCATTGTTCCCTGCAGCTGGAGGGATAAAAGAGAACATTATTTGTGCTCATGATCCTTTGACCAGTTGTCCCAAGGCCCCGAAGTCTCTCTTGATTGCTCTTGGATTTCTTGTTGTGAGTTCATCACTGCTTATACATGTAAATACACTGCTAAACATTTATTCAGCAGTGTTCTTCATCCGCAATACATTCTTCAACCCAGCAGTTCAGACAAAACATTAATGGTAGACTACACTTTGCTGGAATTTGGTTCCCGGGTGTCATCCAGCAAGACACTCGATTTCCCAGTAGGACTGAATTTTCTGAGATTAAAAACTGATCATTATGTCAACTAATAAGCAGAATTAAAAAAAAGTTACTAAAAAGAAGAATGACATTGTTTATCCCAAAGTTTCCAAGCAGCTTTTTCAATCTGTAAACATTTTTCTTCTTTGTTCCAACATATAACTCCAAGTTATGCTTCATCTCCAATTGTCCTGGTCACACACATACTCAGGCACTGGAAGAGGCTGCCCAAGGAGGTGGTTGAGTCACCCTCCCTGGATGTGTTTAAAAGCCATATAGATGTGGTGCCTGGGGATATCGCTTAGTGGCTGACTTGGTAGAACAGGGTTAATGGTTGGACTCCATGATCTTAAAGGTCTTTTCCAACCTTGATGATTCTATGGTTCTATTCTATGATTCTGTATTAACATACATGAGCTCGTACACATAATTTTACATAGGAACAATCATATAGCATTTTTTCCATTGGTTTACTGCATGAGAAATGGTTAGGGTTCTGTTTCAGACATTTCTAGCTGGATATCTCTTGCAGTTATTAGCCTCTTCCACTGATACACTTGATTATGAATCAGAACTAAAATTAATAAATTATTAATTCAAGACATCAGTTTGTATCACAGAGAAGCAGATGCTGCTGAGAACATTCTCTGTTCCCCTACACAGGGGAAGACTGGGGCACTGTCTGTTCACTGGAAGGAGAAGTTTGCATCATCTTACAGCTTCTCCACACATCCCACTCTCTCCTTCATTCCCATCTTTACAGCTATACAGTCTGTCCCAAAGACTGTTAACACAGAAGAGACTGTCGGGAAAAGAAAAAGGATAAAAATGACACTATCAGACTGAACAGAATGATTGTCTAAAAATGTTTTAGTTTGGTTACAATGATTTTGCTTCTTAATATTTTTTTTTTACCTTTCAGATTCTGTAGAATTTGAATTATAATTCCTTATGCTTGTTTTTTGTTGTTTTTTTTTCTTTTTTTCTTTTTTTTTTTTTAATTTGAGAAGAAACTTGATAAAGCAATTTCTTTGGGCTACCTCAGAATCACTACTTTTTACTCTGTTCCCTGAATTTTCTATACTATTTTAAGTAGATTCTTGAACCTGGTAAACATAATATTAGTGAGTGGCAGAGTTAAGGATTAAACGTTTCAGATAAGTGGTTCAAATTGAAGCAGATTCTATAATTCTGATTTAAATTACAGTGAGGAACTGACTGCTCAGTACAGGTAAAAAGATACAAAAATGTTCATGATGATGCTTTGTAAAAGTTCAGCATTACAGGAAATCAAAATATATATGATAAAACAGAATTATGAGTTCTCAGGTAAACAGGAAAATAACAGAAAGCCAAGAAAGACATAAAAAATAGACCAGCACAATAATTATAAATAGTCTTGATTCAAAGATCTTAACTTTATTTCTGTTTTGGAGCATATTTCACAGCAGTGTATAAGATGCCTTGAAGCATAATTGGCAGGAAACCTAGTACAAGGTCATGTAATGCCTGTTTTCAAATATAGTATCCTAGAATCCTGCTCTCAGCCGTGCTATAAATATATTGTTAGCTGTCCCTCCAAGAGGTGATAAAACCTCAGAAGGAAAACTGCCTTGGTTCTAGTGCTGTGTGGAGCTTTGGCTGTTGGCATAATCACCGTTGTGCCCACAGAGAATTCAGGTTACCAAATGCTTCTGAGACAGTGCCCACAGGTCTGACTGGACAGTTCATAGGCACTACTAAAACACACAGACTAATGTTTGCATCCATCAGTCTGGTTGACTTTCATGTGTTTTTCTTTTTTTTTTTTTTTTTTTCAGGATGATATGAATTCGTGGCAATTGCATTTTGCTTTAGCTTGCTTATTAGTAAATAGGAAGCAGGAAAATAATATTGCATTTGTTAGTTAAACGCACTGTCCTTAGCTTAGTACCCAAACAGCAACCCAGCTACATGCAGCAACTCTTGTACGCTAGTAAGTTTCTTCAAATGAGGCTACATGCTTCATGAGTCTTGCCTTTGTGACAATTTCCCTGTTTGTTGATATTAAAATCCTCTTCCCAGGAACAGAAGTATCATGCGGTTCAGAACGGCACGTACTAAATACAAGTTCCTACTGATTTTGAAGGAACTTTAACACAGCAATGGTAGCTCAAAAAAGTAGATTTCCCCGCCCCCCCTTTTTTTTCCCATATGTAATTACACCGACATAGACACAAGAAGCATTTATTAAACAAGGTCATTACTACCCCAACCCCAAGTAAAGTTCCATGCATTTTGAAATTCATCTGTAAAACTTGATTACTGAAAACCTCATGTTGCCTGGAAAACAATGTAGTGTCGGAATAAGATAAGAGCCCATAGCAATAAGGTTTCTTAGGGGAAGTGGAGAATGTTTGCATGATGGCAGGGTGTCCGACTAGCTCTGTTAAAAATATCCTATTAATCACACATGTTTTATATGACAGTCCCTGTAACTATGTATCTTACTACTTATAGCTTTTCTACATTTGGAATACGAACTTGACGACCCATTTTTGTCTTTATGGGTCTATGTAATTCCTACGACTGTAGGATTCTCACTAATGATTTGGTGCTGCTGATGCATACTGCAGCACAAATAATATATTGGTAGTAAGGTGGTTCAGGATAGCAGGCAAGTTTTGGAGGCTGCTAACTCTATATAAAGAGGAATCATTTCAATCACAAGTAAGAATAATGTAATGAGGACACTGTAGTCAAAAGTCTACAGCCCAACAAAGTGTCTCATTTACAGCCAGGATGGACAAAATATCCTGCAGGTAGAAGCAACCCCATACTGGTAGGGAGACAAAAGCTCAAGATGCCAGACATCTAATATCAGTTTGTTCACACCTCCTGTTCAATATTTAAGAGATAAAATTAGAGCACTTTTTAAGTACATCAGGAATGGGTTTCCCAGTTGTCCAGTGACACATCCCTGAAAAAGCATTGCAGTAGGCAATGGTTGGGATAAAATCCATTCTGTACTGTTTGGTTCTAGCAAGAAGTCAGAGATGATGGTGGCAGACACAACTACTCATTTTCCTCTGGTCAATATATTCAGGAAGCATTCCTCCACTGCCTGGAGAAGAAGAAACATTCTCATGATTACTATGTTGTCTTGTCCTCCTGTGCAAAACCAGTGCAAGGGTTCAATGCGCATAAATCATACTATATTTGTCGTCCAAATTATTTGCTGACACACACTGTGTGAGGTCATTAACTTTTTAGTGGGGCAGCAGGAAGCACATAACCTGGATGAAGTTGAAATATATTCAAGGAATAGAAAGTAATACATAATGCTTTGATTTCTTGGGAAAAATACTAAAAAAGCTCACAAGGGAACAAAACCCTTTTGTCAGTGCAGAGTCAGGTATCACTGTTTTGTCAGTCCTTCTAGTACATTTACTATTCTGGTGTCATAGGCACATTCTTAGTACATAGGTCATGTGAACATGACTTACAAAGCTATATTTTTAGCCTGAATGAATACATACTTTATGAGAGGAAGAGTTTCCTTCACAAAAAGATCTAGCAAATGATGTGAGACTTAATTTTTTCCCACAGACCCTTACACATATGTTGCAGACATCAAGAGTAACAAAAGCTTTTAATCTGGCTAGCTAGGACAGCTGCATGAGTTAAAATACAGCTCTAAGTTCCTTGGTAGATGTCTCTGCTACCAGATGTTCAGCTTGTTTGCCCTGACACTCACAGAGTACTATGTAAATTAAAGAATAATCTCTGATTACATTATGCTCTGTACTCTATTGCACTATAGATTGTAGCAATTCTCTCAAAAACCTGCCCAGCATTTGAGGAACTAATTATAGCTGAACATATGCTGCATTTGCTCTGTAAACCTTTTCTCATGCAGAAAACGGTTCAGTTAAGGCTGGCTAAATTATATTTCTATTGCCTCACTGATTCCATATGAACCTTAGATCCAGCCTGAGTTTCCCAGATCACTGATGTATGTGTATGAGCATTTTGACTCATAAATAGAGTCAGATCCACAGTTGTAAGAGTGCTTATATTAACTTCACACAATACACCACTCCATTCTCCCTCATCCTGCAAAGGAAATATAAATCCCCCCAAACATGTCACAAAGGAAATATAAATTAGAAGTTATTTTGATGTCACTTTCTGAGTTTTATTTTCCTGTTAGGGTTTTTTGTTTAGTTTAGTTTAATTTAATTTAGTTTAGTTTTGGTTTGTTTTCCTGAGACTCATTGAGTCCTTCTCTCCAGAAGTGGACAAAGGAATAAGAAAGTGGGAGAAAAAGAATAAGGGTGTCCAGTCATACTTCAGTTTTGTCCAAATGTGGTCTTGCTGCTCTGGGTTCCCACCAGTGATTTTCCCACATTTAATGTGAGAAATCCTGAAAATAAGCCAGTCTTCAAATAGTCTTTTAACAAACCCTAAGACACCGAGTACATCTACTTTGAAATGACAGGGTAACATGCTGGGTGGCAGTACATGAAGCACATTAAAGCACTTGGAAGTTGACCAAATTGGATCAGGGAGGTTGGACTATGATCCTAGCACTGAATTTGCTGTTTGGATGTGAGATCTGCAGACATCCAAGGCAAAATTATTCCATTGCCTCTCAGCTCTAGCAGAGCAGACTGCTGAGAGGACCAGGAGTGTTACGGCATGGGTGTTAGGCTTTGCTCACCTCTGCAGGCAGGGAAAAACTGCTTAAACGTCTGCTAACAGTTCTGCTGAACAGCAACACCTTCTGGGTGAGCTGAAGGGGGAAAGCTCTGAGTGCCCTAACATGTAAGAGGGAATTCAGCACGTCTGAGAGAAATACTAAGCTCTGGGATCCAGTGAACTTCTGAGATGGCAAGTACTTTGGTCTGCTGTGCCTCAAATTATGATCAGGCATGTAGGTGGGTGGCCCTGTATGTATGTTTAATATACTCTACATGATCGCCTTGAAAGTCCCTTCATATTGTAATGTTTTGCTGGTAGGTAGAAAAGAATGATTCTGACAGCACAGAGGGTCCTTGTAAGACTGATAGGGTGCATCATCTCCAACGTGCTAAAGATGCATCTTCTACAGAGAAGTAGTGCAACATTCAGAGACTTGCTACTTGCATGTTGCAAATATGAACTAAGACACAAGGCCAGAGGTTGTCTTCAGGAAGAGGGCATTACTAGACAGACAAGTCCCACAGTTGCCTTATTTTTATTCTAGTTACTGATGAACAACAAAAAAAAAAAGGATAAAGAACAAAGTTTTTGTTCCTGAAAAACTGCAGCATCATTTTAGATGTGAAATGGCAGTGAGAGAAAATCTGGTGAAGAATGGAAGGTAGGGTGTTATGGTGATAGCATTATGTCACTTTGCAGCACATGCATTGTCAAGCAGTTTGGGAGATGTTAAAAGATTTTCATTGTTTCTCTACTAGTGTCCATGAATTAAAATGTCCACTGAAATAACTGAGGAAGGGTCAGTAGGAGAAGCAAGTTGCATGTTGCATAGAGGGAAGGGGATTTTTGACAGGAGCAGTGAAACTACACTGGCGTTAGCACAGTGTAGCAGGAGTTTGATTTAATGAGATCAGATTTGAAAAGAGGAGTGAGTTATTTCAGGCAAGGACAGGTAATTTAAACTGGAAACAGCTATTCAAACAATATGTTGTTGTCACAGAAGTCTAAACATAAGATGTGAGTTCAGTGGGTTATTGTGTGTGAAGCTGTCTGAAACTTAATGAAATGATGGCTTTAAACAAGGACTAAGTAGAGCTGGCTACAGAGAACATCCTTAAAAAAGCGGACTGAAATAATCAGGATTATATTTTTCAGCAGACCCTGACTGTCAGGCAAGTCCTTTAAAGTCTACATTGTTGATCAGATTCACACATAACAACAGGAGGATTTTAGATTTCAGTTACATATACAGAACAAGCTAAATCTGCTGTCAAAGTAATCTCTTCACTCTGAATTGACACAGCAGGGTCTCACATTAGCAACCTCCACAGGTATGTCAGAGACTTTGTGCTGGAAGGACAAATCTAGTTTTTTATGACTTAAATCTTGGAAAATACTACTCACTTACTGATCATTGAAACTGCCATGTTAGACAGACCTGTTTTGCTTAGTCTTTCCTCATGTCTGACAAATGACAGCTGTTTGAGAAGTGGATATAAACCCACATATAATTCAGCACACAATAAAAAGTTGCACTGGGGAAAGGAAATTCTCATATACAACAGAAATGAGAAAGAGGTAAAGGTCAAAATAATATTTTTTTTCAATTAATTCAATTAATTGAAAAGTTAAATGTTCAAAATAACCAGTGACCTTCTAGTGATGGAAATTACAAGGTCATCCTGAGTCCCTGAAAAGAAGATGGTCAGTCATTTGGCATCTTATGGTTTGCATCCCATCAGATTTACATTCTCTGATCCTATTTCCCTCCTTCCTCTGAAGGACAACTTTGCATTTGAGAAATTGCTAAGATATGTAGTAAATTGTTTCTTCCATTGAGGACCTAATTGGTTTTGCCATAATAACCTTCTCTAGTGACAGCAGTATCCTCCTTAAAAGAAAGATTAGGAGGAGGAAGGAAGAAATATACAGATATAGGAGTTTGTTGGTTTGCTGCATGACAACATTGTTCCAGATCAACATTATGAGCAAAATATTTGGAGTTGCGTTTGAAAGCTGGTATTTTTTTTGCAGTACAAATATGGATTTGATTTTCAGGAATTCAAAAAGCATATAGTTCATGTCACTAGCAACTATAATTGTACAGTATTTTATAATGCAGTAATTGTAACTATTATAATTGTATTTATACTTCTACAGTTAAATATAGGTACAACTATAAATCAGGCTAAAGGTCCATCCAAAGCTGAGGACTCCACATTCCAGTTGATGGTCCTCATAAGACAACTGATTGTTACACAATTTGCTATATAGTGTGAATCTCATCCTTCTTCCATCAGAAGTACTTTAGTCACAGCTGCAAATGCAACACCTACAGTTAGTTTAGATAAGGGAGTATCTATTGGGATTTAGCTTCTGTTGGGATGCTAAATTGTTTTCTTTCCATCTCAGAGAAATTCCAAGCCAATGAAATTTGGTGAATCTAACAGAATCTAATTTTCAACCTTACCAAGCATATGGTGCACTGTCTTTTTGTATTCTCTATTTGACTTAACCAGAATGTCTCATTGTTTGTTAACCAGTTCACTAGAGTCAATTGTCTCTTCTTGTCCTTCTCTATTAATTCTGTCATTTTCAATCTGTTTTCATCTGTGGAACCATAAATATTTTCCAGGGGAGCTATGGACCCTGAATTAACAAAGTCAAGCCATAATATTATAGACTTACTATCCTTAGGGTGTAGTTGCACTGACATTTTTTCCAATAGGAAAGATTAAAAAAAATCCTGTACCTCTCCTACAGCTTCTTGTTTCTGTCCTGTATGACAGTTAATCACGCTCCTCAGCTTTGTTTCTTTGCTTATTACTTGTTTGCTCTTTTTAGCTCTTTGAATTTTGTTTCCAGGAATTACCAACTTAGCAGCCTTCACACAACCTTTTCAAGATATGCCATGTATACCAAGACCTTTATGATCATCTTGTGACTAAATTATCTCCACGCTTTAACATTGCACAACAATATCTTGCCTGTCAATTCACTATCAGCAGAAGTGTACTAGCAAGGGTGAAGCCTCTATCAGTAAGACTGAAGTCAGCAGGTCCAGTGATCTTCTCCCTCTGTTCCACATCTGTAAGACACACCTGGGGTTCTGTGTCCAGTTTTGGGCTCTCCAGCACATAAAAGACATGGACGTAGAGTAGAGAGTCCACCAGAGATAACCCAGATGGTCAGGGAGCTGGAGTGCAAGATACACGAGAAGAGGATGAGAGACCTGGCTTTGTTCAGCCTGAAGAAGGTAAAGACCTTATGGCTGTTTTTGACTGATTGGACTATAACAGAGAAAATAGAGTGTGACTTTTTGGAGGTATATGATGATAGGGTAGAAGGCAGTGAACACAAGTTGGAATATGGGAAATTCCAATTATGTAATAAGATTTTTTTTTTTTTTCAATATCATGAGGGTTGTCAAGTACTGGATCAGTGTTCCAGAGAAGCTGTGGGATCTCCATCCTTGAAGTTTAAGATTAGCTGGACAGAGCCTTGAGTAACTTGATTTAATTTTTAATTTTCCTTTGAGCAGGGATTTGTGCTAGATGAACTCTGGAGATCTATTTCAATCTAAGTTATTCTGTGATGCTATTGAAAAACAATTTCTGTGGGGTGACAAATCTTACCTTAGCTGTCTAAAACACATGAGATCAGATACCTTTTGGAGGTGCTTATCTCTCTCCATTACAACTGAAGAAGCAACAAGACTTGATTTAAGTTAAACTTCTTTTTTAGGGCTCAGAAGGATCCCACTCAGCAATGACAGGGCATTAGGACATTGCCAGATATGGAGAGCAGCTATTTATGGTTAGATTTAAAGACTTCGCAGATTACAGAAAAAGTGTTTTCACTAACATGAGGTTTGTGTTTGCACTGCCATAACTCTCCAGGTGCCCTAGATGTCATGTGTCTGATGATATTTGAGATGACATGAAGACTTACAGCCTTGTGGCCATAGACCACAGAAAGTTAAGGGATTTTCAGAACTTCTCTCAATATTATCTGGTATTTATGTAGCTTCAATGATTCAAATGATGAGAATCGCAAGCTCCAAGTATTATCACAAATATTGCCTTATAACATTCCCATAACATAGCATGTGTCTACACAAAAATAACAGATCACACAGCTTTTGAATACTAACATTGGAACAGACATTCCATGGAACTACCTAGGTATCCTTTTTAACTATTATTACCAGTACTATAAAGTAATTTTTTGCTATTTTTGAAAACACAGGCTTGAAAACAGAATGCTGAAGTGATTGATATAAGGGTGTAGAAAGTGAAGCCACTGAGTTTATTATAAAAAATAAGAAGGAAATGTCAAGACTCTATGACTGACATTTGGGGAAAACCATGCCAAATATGTGGGGCAGAGCCTTGATTTGCCAAAGAGGGCAATTCAGGCATGCATTACCAAGACAGCATTTGTAACTTAGACGTAGAATAGAAGAAATCCCAGTTTATTGTGAATGCTGATAATCATTTACCCGATGAAACTATGAGTGTTCCAAAACAACTGATGATCGCCAGCTGCTCTTCCTCAGCTAATGGCTGTGTTAATATACAGGCAATCATGCAGCCTGTGGTGGTGTAGAGCAGGAAAGGAGCAATGCTTTCCAGCCAGCTTAGCAATTGCTAACGTACTCACCTTCACTGCCAGTAGTAGGCAGAGTCCATCTGCCTGTTGCCCTCTAAAAGATCATTTAAACATCTACAAAACACTTTTTCTTTTTTTTTTTTTCCAGTGTTTGTGCAGTTACTTGCCAATTTATGGAAGGCTGGATGAGCACCTATGAAATGGGAAATCAGGCCTCTGTTTACAGAACAAATGGTTCCTTGCAAGAGGCCTTACTGGGCTCCCTTCTGCTGCCTTTCCCTCCTTGCTGTGACTTCCAGGGGTGTCAGAACCAGCATTTGTGTGACTGCTCTGTCAATCAGACCAGGGACAAATCTGTTTTGTTTTGTTTGGTTTGGTTTGGTTGGGAGTTTCTTCTGTGTTTTTTTTATTAACCTGTTTTTCATGGTTTGGTTTTTTCTAAAGCCTGTCACAAACACAGTGTGGGAATGAGAAGCCAGGAGGAAGAGAGGGATATGGGGTATCTTACACCATCATCACCGTTGAACACATTGTAGGCTTAATCCACAGCCTAGGAGTGGACTGAATAGCTCTGGAAAGATTAATGTAGAAAACAAGGAAAATTAATTTGCCAGAGTTAAGCTAGCCCACATGTGTTTCACTATGCAGGTAGGTTATTAACCTTTTGGGAGCAGTGGGTTTTGAAAGACAAGGTTAGAAGAGCCAGAACACAGGTTTTGAGACTTCTGGGGCTGTTTAGCCTGGAGAAAAGGAGGCTGAGGGGAGACCTTATCATTCTCTACAACTACCTGTAAGTTGGTTGTAGTGAGGTGAGAGTTGGTCTGTTCTCCCAAGCAACAAGCGATAGGACAAGAGGAAATGACCTCAAGTTGTGTCAGGGGAGGTTTAAATTGGATATTAGGATTTTTATTTTTTTTTCACAGAAGGGGTTGTCAAGCATTGGAACAGGATGCCCAGGAAAGTGGTGGAGTCACAGTGCCTGGAGGGATTTAAAAAGCTGTGTAGATGTGGTGCTGAGACATGGTTTAGTGGTGATCTGGCAGTGCTGGAATAATGGTTGGATTTGATGATGTTGAAAGTCTCTTCCAACCAAAACAATTCTATGATTCTACGACTTTACTAGATTAATTGCTAATTGAATTAGTGTTTAAAGCCTTATCTGATTCAGGCATAACAGTTCCTTATTCACCTTCCTCTGAAAAACATCACTTTCTTCCAGGACGCTTAGTTTTGCAGCCTAAAGAGGCAATGCTAGTTAACACAGTAAGACTTCAGAAAAGTTGGAAAAAGAAGCAGAAAAAAAGAAAAAAAAATATGTCTAGTTCATAGAAACATGATTGGGTTTTGTTCCATTCTTCCCATTTGGGATTATGTTTAAGTGTAGAATTAATTTACAACTAAAAATACCGAGTTGGTAGATGCAGGTGTTTTTGCTGGTATAAAGAACAATCATAATATAAACCAGTTCCTTTTACATATAATTTGTCATTTGGCTTCCCTTTGAAAGTATACAGAGGAATCTTGAGGCCTTTGAGCAATATCTTAAAAAGAATCTACTCAGCCTCAAAAATTTGTCTTCATTAGTACATAAGACACCAAGCTCAAAAAAGCCTTGCTCATGTTGAGCATTTGCCAATGTTAAATTTTGTTTGACAGAAAAAAAATCCACTGTATATATAGGTAAACTAGAGAGAAAGAGAGACCAAGAACATTAGTGGATATCTATTACAAATTCTCATACAGAGGAATGACTTTTCTTATAGAGAAAGGGAGAAATAGAATCTTATAGATGCTTTCTTGATAAACAGTGCAACATATACACTCAAAGTAGGAGATGTTTTTCTTTTAGGAGACAGGTGGAAACATGGATGTTACGGGACAGACCAAACAATTAATGAGTTTTCCAACTCTTTGGGTCCTTTTAGCAACTTTACAGATAAATAGTGCTCCTAGCTTTTCCTATAATTGATTAGGATATTCTAATTTTAGGGTAGATGGAATATCCATATTTAAATATTTGCTGAGGTGCTGACACCTGGTTTTGCTCTGGTACAGCTTGCATTACTCACTGGCTACTTTTCACTTGGTGCATCTGCCAAAGTTCCATTAACACCCATGAAATTTCCATGTTTGTGTCAGATGGAGTCTAAATCTTGAAGAATGGAAATAATAGCTATATATCCTGCAAAGATGTCTAGGGAGAAGTCAGGTTTAGTTCTTATAACTCCTTCCTTCCTTCCTTCCTTCCTTCCTTCCTTCCTTCCTTCCTTCCTTCCTTCCTTCCTTCCTTCCTTCCTTC
>WTSP01022573.1:63507-103359 GCA_025331215.1 Actenoides lindsayi
TGTCCTGGTTTGAGTGAGAACAGAACTAATTATGTTCAGTGATTTTACTTTTCAGCTCAGTTCTTCTAACTAACTGCACTGTCGGAAGTTAGCAGCCTGTTTTCCCAGGCAGTGTATGCTTCTCAGAGTGATAACACCCCATCTTTAGGGTCAGTACCAAGGATCAGTGTGAAGACCAAGGCCACTGCTGGATCTTGTGTTCCATGTTGGGGGTGCAAAATGTAAAAGGCTGCACCTGCAGGGAGGATTGGACAGGACATGTGACCCCAAACTGACCATTCCATCCCATATACATCATATTTGTTATAAAGCTGATGGATCATGAGGGTCAAGCCACTGCTTGGCTTGGCTCAGATCTTCTTCCAGTTTCTTCCTCGCTTCTTGAGTGGCTGGCACTTGAGGAGGACTCTGTCCATTCTGCCTTTGATCCCAATCTGTGTGTGCCTGAATCCAGTACCAGAATCCAGCTCCTGAACACAGTTCCCATCTGCCACTGGGCCCAGCCTGGGACTTTCCTGGTGCCTGCTCCACAGCATCAGTGGTGACAGTGATGTAATTGCCATCAGGAAGGATTGGGTTTGATACTGGTTTTGTATACATTTGTGTATATATATATATATTTCATGTTTTATTATTATTATAATAATATTTTCATTAACGCTGCTCTAGTTTTCTTTTCTAATCAATAAGTCTTTCTCCCTTATTGCCTTTCTCTTCCCTTTTGGGGAGGGAGGGGGGTTAACAGAGTCTGTTATAGGTCTTGCGGGCCGTCCTGACCCTAAACCATAACAGCTTCATAAACAAAAAGATCTAGACCTTCTAATATTTATGCCTGAAAAAAAAAACAAAAACAGAGAGAGAATCATAGTTCAGTCAAATATCTGACTGAGTCAAGCATGGTGAGTGGGGTGGTGGAACTTCCTAATTAGCCAAGAAGTTTTAGAAGTCTTCTGGTAGTCTCCAAACCGCTGAGGAATACTGGTGACATAGAGACAAACATTTGAGTACTTGCTTGATAAAACTTCTATACATCTTAAATATAAAGCTGCTTTTGGAGTGTCACTCCAGTGACTATGATGTTTATTTTTTCGTGAAAGAGTGGATGACTTCTGAGCGATACCTCTATTTAGGGAGGCTGTACCCAGTTCCTAACACTTGGCTGACATATGCAGCGATTTACACATAAGTCATAGTTATGTTAGTAGCTCTGTTAGCCTCAAGATGTCAGGTTTCATGTCAAGTGTCTGGATTTTGTAAGTCTGTATAATGTCCATGACTCTCCAAAAGACAAAACTAGGTAGAAAGATGAAGGAAGGAATTCTTTAGCCCACGCAGACATCAATACTGTTATCTCTTTAGGAGCTGCACAAAAAGAGAATGCACCATTAGATTAAGATACAGAAAAAGAACTGTAAAGAAATTACATTTTTTGGCTGATGGAAACAGTGTTAAGCTCTGCTCATTTTAGAACATCTTCTTTCTCCTTAACCATGTTTAAATTCAATTCTCAACTGAAGTTGTCCTTTTGCTGCTGTCTCACACTTGTTTCCAGTTTTGCAAAGCTGATTGGCATTCCCAGTCCCTGGGACATGAGGTCAAAGTTTTCCCTAGCCCAGTTGTGCACGTGGTGCACACACAGCTGCAGAGGAGACTTCAGAGACTCAGGTGTGTGTCCTTAAAGGAGATTTTAACAGATGCTAATGGTGCTGTGAAGAAGTTACTGCAATCTCAAATAATGTGCAATTTCTTTTCTTCAGTAAAATGGCTAAGTTTAGCACCAAGCAAAAAGACGTATTGAAAATGCTCTCATAATGGCAGTGGAATTTATTTTGCATTCACAGAAAATTCATAAACTATTGCTAGAAATGTTACTTGCTGATTAAACTTCAGTATCTCCAAGCAAACACTTGAAAATCTTAGCTTTTTAATCAGCCAAAAGTAAATTATCATAAATAAAAGTTAACAGTAAATAAACATAATGATAAAATAGATAATTTAAAACCATTTATGCATGAAAGGTAAACAAATACAGAAGCAATCGTATCTTACAGGATTTTTCTTTCAGATTTCAGAACATCTGGAATTGCTCAATGCTTTCTCATATAATATAAATGATATTTGTGGAGAAAAAGAAGGAGGGATTATGACAGTCTCAGAAAATGAGATTCTCAAGATGGACTCAAGCTTTCTTCAGCTTCTCAGATGGGAGCAGGCATAGCATTGGTGCTAAAAATTACAGCTATCCTGGTTTGAGTTATAACAGAACCGGTGAACAGAACTAGAATACTAGTTTTGTATATATTTGTATATATTTAATTTTATTATTATTTTCATTAAAGCTGGTTTAGTTTTCTTTTCTAATTGATAAGTGTCTCTCCCTCATTCCCTTTTTTTTTGGGGAGGGAGAAGAGTTAACAAAGAATGTTGTAGGTCTAGTGAACTGCCCTGACCCTAAACCTTGACAATGGCTAAAAATCTTAGTCCTTTGAAGTGACCACAAGCTTGTTTTGCAATGGTCTTAATGTTTCGAAAGCCTTACTTGAGCCCCTCATTTGTTTCCTAGACTGTTTCTTGAGGTGGCTTGGAATAAAATTGTAGGAAAACCTGGTCATCACACAGTAATACTTTTAATGAAGAATCACTGCTGACTGAACAAGCAGGTATTTTTGAAGTTAGAGAGTTTCTAGGAAGGATTGTTGTTCAAGCTAACTTGAAGGGTAAGTTTGAAGATGAATGTGTTTAATCATGAAAGCCACAGTTCATTACACTGTGTACAACTCTACTGTCAGCACCTGACTGGAAGCAAAATGGGACAGGTTTAGATTTAAAGGTGTCACTGCTAACATGCTGTTTTTTGTCTCCCAGCAAAAGGGGAAGCAGCAAAATTAAAAAATTAAAACTTTTATACTAAATGAGCTAGTTTTCCTCACTTACAAATCCTAAAAATTGGCTTAACAAGTACTTTTAAAGGGGAAAAGAGAAGGCTGAGAGGTGGACAAATGAAGTAATGCTGATCTTGTAGCATAATGTGTGTTGCTGGTTTCACCATCTCTTCTGAGAGGCCTCCTTGCTTTGCCTTCCAGTGACTGTCACTGATGCTGTTGTCTGTCATTGTTGCCCTAATGCAATGTCCAGCAAGGGAGCATTACGCTGAGCTCTTACAGTGCTGTAACTTGGGTTGCTCTGCAGTCCAACTGGGTTGCCTTCATAATAAGCACAGCATGTGCAAAATTCATGGGTTTTATGCCTGTCTACCAATGTCTTTCATTTCTTTTTGATCCATCAGATAGTTACAGAGTTCACCTCCTCCTGAGGGCTCCTCTGCCATCTGGATTCATCATTAAGGAGGGAGATGCACGTTCTTGCCATTGCTTTAGGTCCCAGCCATCAGGTTACTGTATACATGGGTCCTAAGGGAACTGGGCTGATGGTCTTTTCCCTGCAGTTTGCCTCTCTCATATATCTTCCCCCTTATAACTAGGCAGATGATAATAAGGATCCACCAACAATTCCAAACACATGTCAACCAACAGGTGCCTGTACTGAAAACCAGATGTAACTATGCAGACCTTCCCGTAACTGGCAAAAGGAGAAGAACAAAGGTTTTCATTACGGATGCACTTTCCTTTCCTTGGAATTGTTCACCTGTTGGTTTGAATATTTTAGAAAGTCTTAAGATAGCCACATTGGTCTGGATCTTTATTGGTCACAGGGGCAGAGCAGAGGATGTTTACAGACAAAGAGAAAGCACACAAGATATAACAGAAAAAATCATCATAAAAGGAACATTTGATGCTCAGAGATCTTTTTTTTGTATAAAGTTCCTAAGACTGTCAGTCATTTTTGAAAATCTGTAGCAAACTATTTAATGTTTGCCTGTGAATTATATGAGTACATTAAAGGAAACACGACCTCTCACACAGTAAGTATTCAAGCTCCATCTATCTGTAACCACCAGGAAAATGAGTCCTTTGTGACTGTTTATAAATACCTCCAAAGGACATGCTGCAAGGTGAGGGAAAGGTAAACAGATATATGAAAGTGGATAAGAATGAGCCAGCAACAACTAAATTTTGGATAAAAATCCAAAGGCTTTTCCTAAACTTGACCACCAGAGTAGTACTGGAGCAGTGAGGAGAGGAATAAAAAATGAACTTACTTTTAGGTAAAATTCAGTAATAAATTTATAATGGGGATTATATGACATGATGCATTCAGTAGCCTAAGTATAATGATTCAAAACGTCTTCTTCAAGCCCACTTCAAATGATTTTAAGTAAAGATGTTCTCTGAAAATTGTTTATTGAACAACTCTGTAGAATGCCATACATCATTTTCATTGATGGTGAGGAATATGTAATTTGCAAGGCATCTGCATCCAGTTATTTATACAGCAGTTGATTAAAAATAATATTTTAAAGAAAATATACTGTTCCAAATGAGCCATAAATACTTCAGGTTTTGCAGAGATAGGATGCCTTTTTTGCTTCCTAGGTTGTTTTGAAGAGGGAAAAAGAAAGAAGGAGAAGAAATTATATCAGCCCTTGTCATTGCATTATTACAAGTGTTTAGTACTGAATGTTATTGAGACTGGAGAAAAGAGTTGCACTTGCATATGCTCTAAATCATCATCTATATACATGTACAGGAAAAAGCTGGGAAGTTGGCTTGTCTGCATATATATTTAGGGGTTTATATGGTTCACTTCAGGGCAGAAAGGCATGCCTTTGCTGTTGAGGACTGAAAACAAACTTAATTCCTGTATAGGACTGTAGTTGAAATTTTTCCTGTGTTGAACTAAATTGTTCCTTGAATGGTCCACAAAGCATGCGCAATAGGTGCAAAGCAGTGTTTCTGGCATATGCCTGAAGCTCTAAGATGCTGCTTTGACACAGGAAGCAGAGAAATTTTTTCTTAAGAACTGACTTCTGAAAAGTCCCAGAGAAGGACCAGAGGCCTTTTAATCTTTCAAGTGGACACCAACCCTAAAGAAGCTGTTAGCATGCCATGTATCTCAGCTGGAAACAGAGTCCATGTCTGGACAAGCAAAACCTAAATTCCTGCAGTAAAGATGAAAGGGAAGAAAAAGCTGTTGGGCCGAGGGCTGGTTAATGTGTGTTTATCATGGTCTCCTTTCTTACTAAGACACTATTCGAAAACACTGCAGCTGCACAACTTCCTGTGAATATCAAGATAATTGGGAAGCTGCTGCTTCTATGCAGTTTCTATGCAGGAAACACATGAACTGTTAGAAAGTAATGAGAATCATCTTACGGGACTTTATAAGAGAAGTGCTGCAATTTATGAAGCTGAGCATTGAATGATGCAGATACCTTGGATAAATCTGAAGGCCTGGGCAGCCATCATCCTTCCAAGAGATGCCAGTGGCAGAAGAGCTAGTGATGGTTATACTATCATGTTTTCACTAAAAGGTTTTTATAAATTGTTTTTTATGACTTATTTTTCAGGTTCTGACTGTGCAAGTGATATTAAAATATTTAAAAGCATGTATTGTTTTAACAGCACTGGGGTGTCCTTATTTCTATGCTGGCTGCTGAAACATTTATGCTATGACTAAAGAATGGTGATCTATGCCACACTGAGAAAACAGACTGCTTTATAGAGGCACTATGGCTGATAGTTTGTACACTAGTAAAATGGTTCATACCGAGCAAACTGCTAATTTAAGAGGACTCTCATGATAGTAAAAAGACAGACAAACAGACAAAAAAAAGAGTCAGAACCCAGACGAATCTTTCTAGGTCATAAGGTTTGCTCAATAAGAAAACAGGAGGAGCTATAATAAAACTAAGTGATTTTACTCCTGGTATAACTTGCTATATTGGGGCTAACTGAATCAGAAAAAGTTGAGTAAGCTGAACTAGGAGGCCACAGTTTGAAGTAAGGAGGTGCTTAACTACTGTTCCATAAAGCATTATTGATTCAGTGTGGTGGATACCATCAGGGCCTAGAACATTATCTTCACAACACTCAGTTTTATAAAACTGCTTACCGATTTTTCTGGTTAATCTACAAAAATGTCAAATGTTCTGTAAATAACAGAGGAAGAAAGAAAGGAACTTCTATTGCTGAGAGTGAATCTCTTCATGAACACTAATATAGTTATCTTAGATCTGCATCACCTGCCACAAACTGAGGAAAATATCCAAAGGGGTTTAAAATATGATTTTTAATTTCTGTTGCTATATTGTGTAATAAATGTGAGAAACATATTTAAGTGAGACTTCACTGTGAATTGTCTTGTGGTAAATTACTGCCTCCTGTACTTACTGCACAAACTGGCAACACGATGCCTCACCATAGAGATGTTTTTTTTGCAAACAGATAGTGGTTTGGGGACCAGGATTGCATACTAAATGGGGGATGCAAGGGAATAACACATCATCTAATACATCCTCATCAAACGATTAAAATTAGGGGGCTGATGTGTAGACATGGGAGAGTGGTAAGTGCCTTTGCAGATGCTCATCAGGATACCCTGTTAAATGGTAAGATAACTCTGCTATTAACTGAGACATAAACATTGGTAGGCAATGTTCAGCTTTTATAACTTCACCAGCTCTAAAGAAATGTAAATAGGACGATACCTGTGCTTTATTTCTTAGGGTGTGTGGCTGCCACAGTAAAGCTTTTAAGAAGTTCTGTGTGTACATTTTGGAATCAACAGCCTGAAAATCTTTTGCAAGAGAATACCTTGAGTTATGTTCAGGATACATTATTTTAGATGGAAATGAGTCATGCTCCTGCAGTGAAATGTCTTTCTAAAATTGCTCAATAAGAAATAATAGGGAGTCAGTTTTATGTTGATGAACAAAAAACCAAACAGCTCCATAAGAGAAACACTGGTCTGACGGTAAAAGCTCTACAAGCTTTCTCATTCGTGAAATATGGAGATTTACTCACCTGTAACTCTGAATCTGCAACCAGTGGGTTGCAGCATGAAAGCAAGAAGTCTGAAGGTAGCTATGCTTCTGGTGGTGGATTTTTATCAATTATTTTTAACAGCTTTCAGTCATCAGGACAGCATTGTGGTTAAATAATTAGATTTGTTTTGCATGCCAACACCAGAGGTAGATGTGCAAACTCACACTAAGAAATAGAAATAACACTTTAGAGGCATTGGAATTTGGCAAGAAAATTAAGACACCCTCACCCCTCCCTTCAGACTGAAATTGATGAGGTATGGAAAGGGCTCTGATACTTGAGTATAAAAGACAACATGAAATAGAAAAAAAAAATTACTCAAGGTAAAAAAGAGCTCAGAGTCAGCGTCTGTTTGCTCTGTGTAGCTCCAGAACTGGTTTAGCATTCTGGGGGCAGGGAGGTGAGATTGGAAAGGAGAGAAGATAATATCAGTAATGGATTATATTACTTAGCTGGGCTTTGCAAATGACAGCAGTGTGTGCATCCTGCACTAGGGGATTCAATCAGTGCCCTTAATTCAAAAGAATTAGGACTAGAGACAAAAGGTTAAGCTCTAGCAAAAGACAAACTAGCAACCTGAAAGCACACAGGACACTGTTCGATTTTGAGTTGGATGATAAAAGGCTAAACAGACAAAAGTTGTGCCAGAAACAATGATAATAGCACTAAAAAGAAGATAAACAGCTAAAAGCTGGTCTGCGTAGCATTGATCTTAAAATAGAGAATGTGATTATACAGGTAAATACCAGCTGGGAAAGAATCTGTTCTATAACAATGCTGGGGAAAAAGGTAGGTTAGATAAAGGTGAAGCTTGTAGTTTCATCTAAAGTGCAACCACTGGCAGGGCATTTAAAGTGATTGAGGAAGATACCGAGGACAGTTCAGTAGACATGACCCAAACCTGTACAGGCTAAAGCTGAAAAGCTCAATAACCCAAGGTAAAAGCTCTGGGATTGCTACTGCTCCCCTGGCACAATTCAAGCCATTGAGGATGGGATTCAGGCTGCAACTGAAATACCTCAATTTAAGAAATGTGTAAACATTCACTTACACAGGAATGGTCTACGTCCCTATTAGAGTCAACAGATATTTGGAGTTTAAATTGGTCACTCATATATAAACATCCAGCCCTCTCCAGTGAGACATGGATTAATTAGAGGGTGTGTTTCATTGCTGCAAACCCCATATGAATGTCTCCACTACATAAAAGAGATATACATTTGGCAGGATGTTTGTCTAATCATGAATGTTTAATACCATTGTAGGTGCAATGGCTTATTTTGCTGATGTTTCAGCAGCTGTAGCAGCAGCTATACCATCGAGATATGGATTTCTAGTGGGTTCTGCATCAATTTGCCAGTCCTTTGTGGAGGTTTTTTGATATCGCTAGAGCACCTCAAACAGCGCTAGGTACCTGTGGTTAGGAAAATGAATTCTACCTCTAGTATCTGGTCACAGTACTGTGGAAAGACCTTTGGACAAAATGGGATTCTGATTTCCCTAGATACCTCATATTAAAATTCAGGCACTTAGCACAACACAATAAAATATTTTATCTCTGTTTGTCAGCCAATACCAGCATTCTGTTTAAAAGTTACAGAAGAGAGACTTTTAAAACTTTTCTCTAAATGTCATGTGTGGATTGTAGAAACTCCGTGAGGAAAATCTTTAGTGTTTTAGTCTTGTGTCAGGTAAAAAACTGTGTTACAGAAATGGTCAAGTGTCTTTAATATCTCAGGAGTTGGCTGGAGCAAAACAGGCTGGGGAGAAAACATAGGAATGACACTCCACCTCCTTAAAGAAAATAAACAAAATAATCTAGATTATTATTTACCCTTCCTGGTGTAGCCAGCTGGTCAAAGCCCTGTCTCTAAAGGAACATGCTAGAGTTCTCACTCATCTCTCTCCATCTCACATTGTCTCTGCCTTTCTGTCTACCCTAATCCCTGAATATGCACATCGTGTCTGTTGGAGGGAGGCAGGAGGGAGTCATTGCAGAGAAGGAACATGGTGCCTGCAAGTGTGCCAGTGTGGGGTTTGCCCCAGTTGCCTCTGAGCCCCTTCTGGCAGCCCAGCACAGGATGTATGGTGGGTGGCACGGAGGGAGTGACTGCCTCTCGCCTATGTCGAGGATCTATCCTCCTCAACAAAGGGAATGGGCTGATGCTGCTGCACATCATACAAAATCCTGTAAATGCCAGCTGAAGGATTTCTTCTGCATCATGAATGCGCTCTTGCTGGAGTCACAGCAGTACATTAAATGCCAGTCTCCTGATGAATGCGGTGTTGCCAGGATGATTAAGTAATGAGGAGAGGGAAGCTTAATATATTAAAAAAAACCCCCAAACAACTAATTTCATTTGTGGTAAAAGCAATTTGCACTGCTTATGTAGCATACCTGCAGTTTATTTCAATGAAAAATCCCTGTGTTACAAATTATCAGCTTAGAGAATTTTGCACAGTGAAGGTATGACATTAATTTTTAATTAAACAAAATCCTTTTAATGAAGAGCTGATATTGGCTTGTCAGACAACAGATACAACCTTAATTATGATTTATAAACTATTACCCATTCTGTTTTAATGTAGCAACTATGAAACAATATCAGTAAAAGTACTAGAAAAGAGGCAGTCTGTGAAAAAAACAGAACAAAATAAAAAGTTACTCTCTTGATCCAGTAAAAAAGCTTGAACACAGTCATACACCTCATTCATGTGGGTTACTACTCAAGAAGTAAGGCACTGGCAATAGAGATGTAACAAGAGAATTTCACGGAACTTAATTCCACAGTATAAAATATTATAAATATTTCCAGTGTTTCCAGGAAGCTTCAGTTTCAGCTGAGCTACCTGGGCCTCTTCTCATTCTTGTCTGTGTTGGCTTAAAAAAGATTCTTTTAATCTCAAAATAAGGTCCCAGTGATGCATGTTCACAACTGAGACAATCATCTGTGTTTTCATTCCCAGAGATGAAGATTACCCAGACTTTTGTGTTACAAGAACTGTACATGGGGACAAATTTAATTCAAGTGGTTTAATGGAGGGAGAATTACTTTTTTTTTTTTCTCTATGTTTTCAGCTCTGTAAGACAACTGTATTTAGAATGTTTGGGTTTTTTTGGTTTTTTTCCTGCTCTCTAAATGCAGGTCAGGTCTTTGCCAATGGGAATCAGCATAGTGAGTGAGCCCATCTGCACATTTGGCCTTACTAGTCCATTATTATGTTTTGAAATACTTGAACCATAAGGGAGACATTTTTACATTCTATGTATTTCCTACCAATTTTCTGGTTCTTTTTTAAGGTGCCACTTGCCATTTGTCTAAAGTGAGTAATAGTCAATGTGCTCTAGGAGTGACACTGGAACCCACCTTTCCATTCAGCTTCTGCAAAGGACAGCAAAAGGCATGCAGACAATTTTAAATGCTGCTAAAGCTTTTTACTTTCTCTTCTGACATAGGCTTACCATGATTCAGGAGAATAACCTTATTTTCTTTGTCTGTCAAAGGTTTATTTTATTTGCTAGTAGAACTAAACTGCTGTGTTTTCACTCTGGTTAGTCTTACCTCCAGCAGCCTTATGCTATGGCAGTAGAAAATTCTTCTAGCATTTTGCAAGGGATAAATTGACAAGTGAATAGTTGTCTGCTGTGCAATTATTCAATTTAGTTCACTTCTATCTATTATAATTGATTATAAGTACTTCATGGCACTAGTCTCTTCGTGGTCCCTATATTGAGATAACTGTTTTATGAAGGTAGCAGTAAAGGATCCTGGGTGAATTTCAGTCTAGTACCAGAATTCTGTGTGCTTCAGTGATTGATAGAATACACATTTTCTCCTAAATTTCTTTAGTTACCTATCACTGAGCTATCAAGTAATTCTCATATTCACTTTTAGAAAGGGAAGAGTTCATATTCTCAGTAAAGGACATGGTAAGCAGAAGCCTAGAGAGATTAAAAATTGCTGGTGTTGATATAAGGATATGCTGCCATAAACAGAGATGAAAACGAGGTCTCCCTTGTCTCCACTTAATGCCGCAAGCATGACTTCCATCTTGCTCTCATGGTGCAATAAATCAGAGAAAAACAGTCATTTGAAAGTAATTCCTCTTCAGAATTGAGATCAGAATTTGAAAACAGTTGACAATATTCCCTTAAATGATCTTGTATTTCTCCTGATTTAAGTCCACATTTACCTGTTGTGTGCAAAAAGTTTTTAGAAGGATCTCATAACCCTGTTTACTCTTTTTACAGTTGTAAGCAGTAATTCTTCTTTTGTGAAATCTGTATATTGCCCTCTGATACTTCATAATTTACTATAAGCTTCACCTTTGGTATTCTTTCCATTAAAGCACTTTTTCTATACCATGACATGTTTTTTTTCACTTACTGGGGCAGCACATGAATCTGTCATGTCACTTCACTCACTTTGAGTTTCTTGAGAGGAAGTCTGGGCATTTTCAGTGCTCTTCTCTTTGGGCAGCTGAAATGAACAGCTATTAGTAAATTCCAGTAATTCAGTCTGTAAACTTCTTTTAGGGCTAACTAGTTTTACTTGCTATAAATGATGACCAAGATGAACTGAGTTTGTCAGTTTTAGTGAACTTAGGTATCAAATACAGTTATAAAATTACGTACTTTACAAGCCTAAAAAGAGCTCTCAAAGTGGAAGTTTAATGTGACAGAGCACCAACTGTCAATATCACCCCATACTTATTTACACTACCAAGTAAGTTGAGACAGCTTTCTGCAAGTTTTAATGCTCATCTGATTTTAAATACTTTAAAATAGCTGCTCAAAAATTAGTAACATAATGCACTTCATAGCAGTGTGCAGAGAATGAGGACATTTGGCAGCACCCACTGCCTCAAAATCGTGGGAGAACAGTTCTAAGAAAAAGTACTGTAGTAGAGGATATTTAGCCATGTTTCTACTGTGGCTCTTGTGACACCAAATAAACCTAAGTACCTTTTTTTTGTCCCTTTAAAAGAGCATAGATGCTTTACATGGAAAATGGGAAGTCTATGTCTAAGGACCAAAGCTGTTAACAAAGGGAAAAAAAACCCACAACCTCTTGCAAATTCTCCATGTTATATGTTAGTGTTATCTGCTAGCTAGAGATATGATGCACCATAGATTAAACTTCTGATGAGATCTCAAACTAGTGATTTAGTTCTGAGAATAAATCACTGTCGAGAATTTCCATGTTATTTTTCTGGCAGATGCAGGGTACACAAATTTAATAGCATGTACCTTCTGTTCAGTCACCCAGGTGATGAATGAGGTTATTGGATAGTACTGGATCTAGAGCAAATCCCTGCTGAATAGTCATCATTCCATTTTGCTCATCAACAACAGATAACTACTATCTGAACGAAGTTTTCTAACTAATGTTATGTCTGACATATGGTAGCTTTATCACATTTTAGAAAAAGGAAGACTAATCCTTGTCCTGGCTATGAAATTCTATGCAATATTTGACAAGCAGATCAAGGGCTTCTGTCAAAACAACTGCTTCTGTCTGTTATGCAGTCATGGGAAAAGCCTTGCTGCTTCCAGTGTATTTGTTCATAACAAGTCTGTGTTTGTAGGTCCTAAGTGCCTATTTAATTACATTTAGCAGAATTTTTATTATAAACTCAGTGGATCAGTTTATAAACCTTTAACTCTTCCTTTTAAAGGACAGGCATTGTGTTTGCCCTCCTTTATCCTCTGCAACTTCTCTAATAGAGCAGCCACTTCTCTGAGGCTGCTTTATCCAGTTCTAAGTATCCTAGGCTGACATTTATCAAGAATGTTCCTCCTCTACTCCATCCATTCTACAGATTGAAAAATGGATTTGTGAAAACATAACTTGCATTTTAGCATATCCTGCCTGGGTACAGTTTTTGTCAGGACACAGAGCACATACAGCTATAGTGATGAACAGAAAAAATGGGTCCTGCATTCACACAGTCACTTTTTTGCTATGTGCCATGGGGTTGAAACCTACACTAGAAGTACTGATGTAGGATCTTCCCTACTCCTTTCCTCTTAAAAACAAACAAAGAAACAAACAAGCAAAAAACCCAAACCAAAACAAACACAAAAACAAAAAAAACAAAAAAAAAACCCCACAAAAAAACCCCCAAAAGCCAAATAAACAAAAAAATAAACCAAAACAAAAAAAATAGGCGGCAAAAGAAACCCAGAAGCATATTGCATGTTGCACTGCAAAGACACTATTGCTTTTCAAGTGCCGGTTGGATTCTATTCTGAGTTGGGAAGTCTTTAATGTAATTGCCTGAAGCATCCTAATCTAACTGTGAATTCCTTATTAATATTGTAAGAAGATAATTAGAAAGTAATTTGATTTTCTTTATTTAATTTGCTACAGTGGTTATTCCCTGTTCCAATAAGATTATGTCCAATTAAAATGCAATTATTTCTAGACATCCTCAGACAAGTAATAGCACAAGGGAGCCCTTTTTGTGCTCGGGAAAATCCTTTCTTGTCCTCATTCACCCTTTCCTTCAGAGTGTCATGCAATTTGGGGGTTTTGTTTGGTTGGGGTTTTGCCATGAACATAAATCAGCGAGTAACATCAGCTGGTGGAGTTAGATGTAGGAATCATCAAAGGGGTCCTTGAACACTTAGATGATTTTCTGCAGTAATAGCCAGAATTTCTTTTCCCTCTTGGCATCTTTGTTTTCAGCCTCCCTTCTGTTCATCTTCCGTAGGTCAGCATCCTTACCCAGCCTTTTGGAGTTTCTTTTTGTACAGTCTCCTGCATAGTAAGCTTTCATTTTGGTTGCTTTGAGGCATGACCACAAAACCAAGATCATTCAAAAGTGAAAAATTTTGGCCATTCAAATTGAATCAGTCAAAGCAAAGATCTGGGCTATAAAGATCTGTGAACTTAATGGAAAGAATGGTAGTGCTTTTTCTCTTACCAGATTGTGTATTTCCTCTTTTGGAAGTTCTCTAAAACACTAGAAGTTTGTGGTGGCTCCATAAAACTGATGGTGACCAGATTTCATTGTTCATTTGGGGCAATATGTTCATACTTCAAACAATACTTTTACAGACTTTTTTTCCTTGTCTTCTATGTTTTCCATTTTCAACATTCTCACAATTATAATGTGATCCTTAAGGTGAGGAACATTTTCTCTGGAAACAACCAAGTTTCTTAGGATTCTGAAATTTCATATGGTTCATGAACTCATATGCAGATTTTGGCTAGCTCTGGCAAAAGTGAGAAGAAAACTGGAGAGGAATTGCTTGTGTCTTGGAACAAGGAGAGGCATTTTCACAGGCCAGCTGCAGTCAGCAGTCAGACTTCTAGCAGGATGATACAGGCTTGAAAAACAGGAGGAAGTATAGCAGCTGCTCCAAAGCAAATGTTCAAATATATGAGACAATATGTTAAGTGAATATGGGTGCTGTCTGTCTTTTCCTTCCACATCTCTGGCCTTATGCATAGCATGCATGAGATTCTTTGGCAATGAAAAATACTTCTGACCTCAGGAAGATGTGTCATCAAAAGCCTAGAATGGCCAACACAGGCTGCTCTTCCTCTAGGAGACACGTAAATAAGGCTGACTTGTAATACCAAACACCAGCATATATCTAAGTTAAAGTCTGGCTGTCCTGTGGATGTTTATTAGAAACATAACTATATAAATTCACTGAGCTTCATGTTTTGGCTGTGAGAAGACTTGACGATGGGAAAAACAGACATCTTGATGAAAGCAGTCTTCATCTGGGTGTGCAAATAAACAGCCTATGTTTGTGGTGATTGAGTATGAGCATGTATGGTGGACATAACTGGCATTTGGAAACTTAAGTCTTGAAAAAACTTAGATTTGTATCCTCTTTCCCATGCTCATGTAAAAGTCTGGGTGAAGCTTTCATGAGCTCATGTAACCAGCACATGAAGCACAATATAAACTATATTTCAGTTAATCTTGGCATATCTCCATTTATTAAAAAAAACATCAAAGCAGCATTCATGAGCTTTTTATGTTTTCAGTTCCTAGTGGGATGGAGAGTGCCTCTGAGAAGATGTAGTTTCACTTAAGTATAGCCAAAATTATTTTGACAGGACATATTAAACATTGGTTTTTTGCTTTTAGAAGTTTTACTTTGAGGAAAGTACAACTTCTTGCTTCATTGGAATGAAATGAACTGCTTGAAAAGTTGCAGGCCTGAAGAAGCAGTTTCTCTGCTTTTTCTGGAAGATCAAGTTGAAGACACATGTTCTTCTGTTGGACTCCATTCTCTTCTTCTTTATTATTGCAGTCAATGAGCCTAAACAGATACAATTCCCAGGGTGTATTTGCTTAAACATCTGTGACAAGTTCAATATGAGGTGATGTCTTATTTAGCTTCCCATTGCATTCCTAGGTCAAGCATGGCCTATTATCAAATACGTCATCCTCCTGAAGAAGTCTCAGATATGTCACTGCATTGCAAATACTGTTTAAGTTTAGGCAGCTGAATTGAGCCTGCAATAACTCAGTTATCAGTACTTTTGTATCTCTACAGGAAACACTTTGCTACAGTCTAGAATTGTATTTCTTCTGTCATGGTTGTAATGACTGGTGACTCACCTTCACACCAAGATTTGATTTAGACAATGAGATCTCTCCTGTTTGTTAAATTCCACTTGAGTTCCCCTACTGCAGTAAAAAAAATCACATTTATTAATCCTTCTATTCATGATTTGGACGTTGTAGAGAAACACTTCATACCATTCCTAAAACCCTTATCTTCAAGATACCTGGTTTTCCTATATCTGTCATCCCAGGCCTTTTTCCCATTAACAATATCATCTAACTTGCTTATCAGGAAATTTCAGAGGCACATTTTTTAAGACAAGGTGAAAATATTGAAAATTATTCCAAAGGCCATTCCTAAGGGGACTTAATCAGTAACTTTATCCTGTTGCTGTCTCTCAGTCTTTTATCTCTTCATTAGTTCTTACAGTGTACCTCATTTTTTCCAACTTAAATATATTTTTCCTCATTTCTAGCCTATCAAATACTTATCTAATGTTCTGGATAAATCAAAACTACAATGCTTCTTTTGTCTAGAAAATAATTTATCTAAACAAGAAATGACATATTAGTCTGGTTATGTACTTGTAGTAGCATTATAAGGTGTATTAAAGCATGTTCAAAAGTTTTCCATTCAAAAGCATGTTCTTAAAAAAATCCTTCCTTCCCCACAAGTATTTGCACACAACTGTGTTACAGTAATAGATCTATGATTTCAACTTCTTGCCCAAATATCTTGATTCATTTTGGAACAAACTTCCTGATGGTTGTGACATCACAGAGCTACCTTACCTCTGTAGCAGGCTTCTATCTCCTGTCTAAATGGACAACATGAGCGTTCATGCCTTCATGATAGCTCATTAACCAGTTGAAGGATGTGTTTGCTGATTAGCTGACCAAGCAATTATTTTCTTTTAAAATCAGATTTGTGAAGAGGAACCATAGAGCTCTGACTTAAGCCATTAGCTGACTTCAGTGAATACGTGTTAATGTATTTCTTGAATTGTCATCAGTAAGCAAAGTAAATGTCTGGTATTTCTAGGTAATAAAGTCAAAGTATGTCTGCCCTCATTCTTAATCCAAAGAGAACCCGTGCTATAGTCTATCCATCAAAGTCACATAACTGTACATGCTTAGTTAAAAATAACATCTGGTTTCAAAGTATTTGGGTGTTTCAGATTTGAGGGGTGAGCTAACTAATTCTGTACTAAATAGAAAATATGCTGCCAGTCATAAAATACAGAACATGAAAAATCAATGATGCACAACTGAAAGTGGTCCTGAAATTATGAAGATTTTTTTATATGGTTATTCTGTAAGATAACATTGTTAAAAGCAAGAAGACATCTTTCAAAAATTTAAATTTGTGTCCAGATGATGGGAAAATATGGCTAAATAGAAATGTACAGTGACTAAAACAAAGAGCCTTTGGAACAACTTAGGAGAGATGAAAAGATTACATCTCTCACATCTGTTGATGATTAGTCTGTCATAAAAGTTCACAAACAAGATAAAGCTAAAAGAGGAAAAAAATGTTTTTCTTAGCATTCATATTCCTGGCCAATGAGCTCAAAAGGCAATCAACAGCAATCCTCACCAGAGGTTCTTCAAGATGCCAGTTTTCTGTAGGAAGGAAAAAGACATGTGAGACATCATTCACAAAACATATGATGGTTTAAAAGGTTAAAAGACAGAGAAAAATGGACTCAGCAGAATTTTCAGAGTATCGGGACATACAGCTATTAACTAAATGATGTGGAGAAGGGGGTGTAAAGCAAACAAGTTTGTTGGTAATATTCATTGGATTGGAGAAAGAAACGTCAGGGACAACTATGAAAAACAGTGGAATGAGCAACTAGGAGGTACTATGGTAAATGAAATTCAGTCCAGACAAAGGTAAAGCAATAAACTTAGAAATTGTCTTAACACATAGTGTCAGATGCCAAGCTACATCTTGCCAATCAGAAGTGACACTTTAAAGTATATAGACCATGAAAATACAATTCCAAAGCTCAGAAATTCCCCCCCTCAAAATAAAATATTAGGAGTTAAAATTAGAATAAAAATTTTATGTTGTTACTTAATGATATGATGTACATACAATCTGAGAACTATTTGAGATCTGGTCCTTTCCATTTCAGGAGGGAGATAGGAACTGAAAAAGTGAGAGTGGTGTTCTAGAGACAGGAATGACTTCTGTACAAGAAATGATTGATTATACAGACTAAGGTTCTAAACTTGGAAATTGAGACTACAGAAGAATTACAAACTCATGAGTGGGTCAGAGAAGATATAGTCAATGAGTGTTCACTAACTTTTAAGAAAAGAACTAGAGGGCAACAAGTGAAACTATTAGGAAGCAAATTCTCAACAAATGAATGAAAGTAGTTCTTTATCCAGGATAGAGCTAAGCTTTGGCACAGGTTGCCCTGTAATTCTGTGCATGGGAACATTTTATATTAAATTATAAAGTCATTCACAAAAATAGAGGTAAGAATCCATTTGGGGCTACTAAATACATTATTTTCTACTTAAGTACAGAATATCATATAGTTCCTGATAGCGCATTATCAAGAATATTTAATTCCACAAACAGGTTCACTCTTATTCTCTTCCCTTGTCTGTTCCACTACTGACAACTGTTGTAGAACAAATAGTGGGCCAAAGGAATGCAGTGTCTTACTATCCATATGTCTCCATCTATGCTGTTTAGCCAGAGAAAAGACAACTCCAGACAGACTTTATATTGACCTTCCAGTACTTAGAGGGCCTACAGGAAAGATGGGGAGGGACTTTCTATCAGGGAGTGTAGTGACAGGACAAGGGGTAATGTTTTCAAACTGAAAGTGGATAGATTTAGATTAGCTATTAGGAAGAAATTCTTTACTGTGAGGGTGGTGAGACACTGGAACAGGTTGCCCAGAGACGTTGTGGATGCCCCCTCCCTGGAATTGTTCAAGGCCAGGCTGGATGGAGCTTTGAGCAACCAGGCACAGTGAAAGGTGTCCCTGTCCATGGCAGGGGGGTTGGAACTAGACAATTTTTAAGTAACCCTCCAATCCAAACCATTCTACAATTCTATTATTCTATTCTTATATTTTTACCGATTCTATTGACTAGAAAGATCTACCTCAATGTTTATAACCGGAATCACTTAGTGACAGTTATGCCTCATCAGTAGTTGAGGCACTGGCGTTCTTACATGAAAGCAACAGCTGCAAATTAAATTCCCTACAGGCCTGTCTAACTTTACAATTGCAGATTTTTATGTATATATATACTTTTTTTTACTGCAGTCCCTCTTCCATAGACTGTAATATTGTTACAGGCAGTTGACACTTTTCTCCCTATGTATTATGCTTTGTCAGTGCTTTTCTTGAATAACAGCTTCTAAATGATCCAAAATGGTCTTTTAACAATCTTAATAAAAACTGTTCATTAATGTAACCTGAAATCTCTTCAATAAAAAAAACTAAAAATCCACTTTCCACATTAATACCTAAATGAATTATTTTAGCCAGCCACAACTCTTGTGGCTTTTTAAAAAATTGTGTATTAAAATAAAAAAGAAAAAACAGTTCTTGACTGAGTTTAGAAAAATATTATAAATTCTCAGCTTACAAACAAATGACCTCCCATGATGAGACAACTTCTTCTATGCATTTACGCTAATAAACAGCTTACTCACTTTCACATTCACAGCTGTGTTTTTTGAATCAAGTACTCTGCTCTAGTAGTGAAGTGCTTATGATCAGTCCATGCACCGGGAGAACTGCGTAAGCATCTCCCACCTGAGGTGCAAGAACATCTGTGATAGGCCATCAGTCCGAACTGTGGCATGAGACCTTTCAGTCCTCAGTTTCATTATTATTTTAGTACTATGATTCAGAACTACAGCAATATCCAGGGGTGGCAATTCTGTCGTTTCCTTTGACAAAATGTTCCACTACTGTGACATCTTACAAGAAACCATTGCTGTAAACATATTAAGATGCCAAGAAGGTGACTGGGAGTAGTCAGCATGAATTTATGTAGGGGAAATTACCACTGCCCAACCTGACAGCTTTCTATGATGAGATGACTGGTTTGGTTATATGAGGAGGATGGACTTTCAGCATGTTTGTAGATGATAAAAAACTGTTAGGAGTAATTGCTAAACCAGATGAGTGTGCTGCCATTCAGAGAGTCCTTGAGAGGCTGGAGAAATGGGCCAACAGGAATCTCATGAAGTTTAACAAAGGGATATCCCACGTCTTGTCCCTTGGGAGGGATAACTTAAGGCACCAGGAAAGGCTGAGGCCAACTGGCTATAAAGCAGCTTTGTAGGAAAGGATCTATAGGTCTTGACTGCCACCAAGTTGACCATGAGCCAGCCATGTGCCCCTCATGAAGCAATGGCCACCAGCCTTCTGGGTTGCATCAGGCAGAGCATTGCCAGCAAGCAAATGGAGATGATCCTTGCTCTCTGCTCAGCCCTGATGAGCACTCATCTGGGATGATGTGTCCAGTGTTGGGCTCCCCAGTACAAGACAGATGGGGACATACTGGAGCAAGTCTGGAGCACACATATGAGGAGAGACAGAGAGAGCTGGAACTGTTCAGCCTGGAGAAGAGAAGGGCCAGAGGGCTTGTATCAGTGTGCATAAATATCTGATGGGGGGTAGTAAAGAGCCAGACACTTCTCAGTGGTGTCCAGTGTGAGGACAACAGGTGAAGGGCACAAATTATAATACAAGAAATACCATTTAAGCATAAGAAAAAAATGTTTATGGTTGGGGTAGTCAAACAATGAAACAAATTGCTTAGAGAGGCTATTTAGTCTCCATCCTTGGAGGTACCCAAAATCAACTGAATACAGTCCTGGGCAGCCTGCTGTAGCTGACCCTTCTCTAAGCAAGAAGTTGGAAAACACTATCTCCAGAGGTGTCTTGATTCTGTGGTTCTGTAATTCTGTTAGTTTTCCAGCCCAAGAGAAAGTAGTCAAATGCAGTTCAATATACTGGATATTTTAATGCATACCACAATGAATACAGTCCATATGTAGTATTATCAAGAAAAAGACAAAAATGGGGCTTTATTTCTTCACATTTGATAAACGTATGGTCTTTTATATTTTAGTATGTCTGGCTTTAATTACCCAAGTGTTTATTATCCTTTTTTTAATCCCTTGTTGTTAACCTGACAGCCAGCAGTGCCCACAGAGGGGTATGTATGTGTGTCTAAATACATCTTTATATCCATATTATCTATATAGCTACATATTTATATATCTATGTATCTCATGCCCTGGCACAGCCACCCAGGATGGCAGAACCATTCAGACTGCAGTCAAGGCAGCCCTGAATGGAAGTCCCATTGTCAGGGTCCTCTTTCACAGCACTGGTGGAGTTCCCACCCTACAGATCTGTGGTAGATCAAGCTGCGAGTGCCTGTCTCCGTGGGCCCTGCTGGCCTCCCCACCCCACTGGTCTTCATGGTCTCACTGCCAGGGAGCAGCTCCTCTTCCCTGGGCTGGCAGAGTCCCACTTTGTGACACCATGGGGCAGACACCACCCCTGTCATGTCTAGACCTTTGAATTGTTGTAATCCATGATTAGATTTGCATGTCACAGGAAATGCCACAGCGGAAACCACTTGGAACAATGAAGGACAAACCTTACAAGAAGCAGTGCCAGTGGAGCAGTGATCTAGTCTGAGCCGGCTTTGGTGACCAATAAATCTGTGCAAGACACTGCCTCTCCTGCCCTGAGTGGCTACCATAATGGATGGAGTCCAAAGTCATGGACCGAAAGAACTCAATGGACATTTTCTGGATATTTATGGACATTTTGCAGACATTCCACAGGCAAGGCGTGGTTAATGAGGATGTGTTACAATAGCGTGGGACCTGAACATGATGGGAATCGTATGGAATAAGGGCTGGAGAATAAACTGGTTTGGGCTAAGACAGAGTTAAATTACTTCACAGTGGCTTGTATGGGGCTGTATGTTGGATTTGTGCTGAAAATGGTGTTGATAACTCACTGATGTTTTAGTTACTGCCTAGCAGTGCTGGCACAGCACCAAGGCCTTTCTGCTCCTCACACCACCCTGCTAGAATGTAGCCTGGCAGTGTGCAAGGAGCTGGGAGGAGACACAGCGAGGACAGCTGACCCCAAAAGGACAAAGGGATATCTCCTACCACAGGACTTTGCGCTCAGCAATTAAACTGAAGGGGAACTTGGTGGAGGCAGGGACCTCCTCGGGGACTGGCTGGTCATCCATCAGTTGATGGGTTGGGGTGAGCAATTGTTTTCATTTGCATCGCTCGTTTTTCCTGGGGTTTATTTTCTTCTGTTTGTTTGGGTTTGGTTTTTTATTTCCAATATTTTTAAAAATGTCTTTTTAATTAGTAAAACGAGTTTCATGTCCACTCATAAGTTTCTTTTTTTTTTTTTTTTTTTTCTTTGGCGCTACCAACGCCCGCCACTACCCCAAGATGGCGCCGACCGGCCGCGGGCAGCGCTACCGGCCTCACCTGGAGGCAGCCCGCAGCTCGCTGTAGCATGGGGGGAGTGGCCGCGGGGGCTCCAGGTCTCGCGAGAGGCGGCTGCTCGCGTCGCCTTTCGCCGCTCCACTCCGGGCGCCCTGGGTTGGAATCCGCTGAGCGCCGCTGCCCCACCGGCTGCTACGCTACGGCCCCGGCGGGCCCCGGGCCCGATAGCTTGGGTTGGGGAGCAAGAGGCAGCAGTCCCGCGGAGAAGGCCGGCAGTAGCAGCAGCCGCAGCCCTGCTGCTCCGAGCACCTCGGCAGAGCCCATCTCCCCAAGTGGCCGGTGCCTGCGGGAGGGCTGCGCCCGGCTGAGGGTGGACCCGAAGGCTTGGTGCGGGGGGCGCGCCAGCCTCCCCACCCTGGCTGAGCTGCACTCGGTTCGAAAGCCCATGCTGCATTTCTTTTCTGGTGCTGGTGCAATCAAATGTTTGGGTGCTTCACTGTTGTAGTGAAATCACCCGTACCTGCTTGTAGGCTTAATGTCCCCATGGAGTGCCTGGGAAGGAAAGATAGTGCCAAAAACACAGGCTGCCCAAAAATGAGAGCAGCTAAAACACAGTGCGCTGACTGGGAAAGCACCTGAGGTCGGCCTGTGGAAAGTCAGCCTGTGGGGAAATACCGAAACAAGGGTATATTAAATGTCCTTTCTCCCCAGGGCTGAGAGACCTGATACAGGGTGGCAGGTAAGTGTTTACCTTCACTTGAGACTGTCTGAATCCTTCAGCTGGGATGGCACCTCTTCCTTCTAAAGCAGAAGCCAGAACAGTTACTTCTTTAAAACTGAGTCTTCAGTATTATGCTGCTGTTCTTGTACAGTATCTTAGCACTTGCTCAGAATGTGGCATGCTCACATTTAATTCCCTCTTGTACCAAGTGAATTCAGGCCTCTTTTGTGCCTGGGAGCTTTCTAGCTCTATGTTATTTTGTGTCTGTGACGTTCTCCACCTCTCCTGGTTTTGTGCTTGGTGAGTAGCAACAATTCCCAATTGGAGGTTGAGTAAAATTTAATTTCTGCTCCTTCAGTGGGACGTGAGGAGTGGAGCTGCAGCTACTTCATGGCTCTGTTCCTACAAAACCTCATGGCAGAAAGAACAGGCCCTATAATTCTATAAACTGTAATTCACCTACGTGATTTTTCAGCTTTGCCTTATCACTAATTACAGTCCTCCACAAACACAATTATAGGTCATTATATTTTACCAAGGCAGCAGAATTTTCCATGAGATATAGGTTACGTGCAACCAATAGCTGCGGCTCTGAGCAACTCTATGTGGTCACATACATCCTGACATTACGAAGCATGAAAAATTGGATATACAGTGGCTAGGAGATAATTTTAGGCCTTTGACTTGGATGCCAGTGTTGGGACCCCAGAATCCCTTTGTAGTAAGGGTAGCCTTTAGAGAGTAATTGAGAACAGTCATGTTGGGAGCCTCCCACACTCCCCCACTCCACACAAGTACACAGGCTCCCACCTTAGACACAAAGTTAAATGCCTCAGGTAAGGAGGGTTAACGTTGCCATTTTCATTAAGCTTAGCAGAAATGACAAAAAGGCCAAATTATCATGTGCTGATGCCCTAGCAACCTTTCGATGTAGTGCCCTTGCTGTAACAGCAAAGATTTTTGTCCCAGAAGATTGCTCCCAGTGTTTGCCAAAAGAAAGGTTAGGAATGGATGAGAACAAATATCCTGAGATAACAAAATCTTTTGGATTTTGCATTGGATTATTCCTCAAATAGAGAAAAGCTACGCGGAAGGCCTGAAGCTAAATGTTTCAAATCTCCATTTTGCTGGTGCAAATTAAACCCTTCATGACAAGAGTAACCCAAGATCTGTACCTATGTGTGTCTCAGCTGCAGGACTCAACGTTCAAGTAGCAGCTTAGCTGCTTTTTGAGACACGCTGTGTGTTTGTGAAATGACAGGTGCCTGTTGATGCCATTTATAGTCCCAGGGCTACTGCATTTCTTGAGAGAAGCCACTACTGAGGCTTTACAGGGGGGGTTTTGAAACTTTGTTTATAGTGATACTGCAGAGGAACTAGGCTAATGCTGAATGGGTTAAGTGAGATTCTGGAAACTGTGTGTTCATCCTGGCAGGGTACACTAGCTCATGAGAAGCTAGGTCAGCTTTTTGGGACCAACTAGTTGAAGTTAGCTCAGCTGATGAGTACATTATTTTCCTATGGAAAGTCCAAATGGGGTTTGGGATCCTCATTCACACTGATCTCCTAAAAAATGTTACCCTTATGGGATACTTACACTATGCAGTTTCTTTTAAAGTTGCCATAATATTATGTTTTAGCATCAAGATTTCTGGTTGTTCTTGTGGCAGCTTTTTGAAATTAAACTGGAAATGCAAAGGTTTCTATCTGAGATGCTGTAACACTTCCTTAGTTGATAGCAGCAATTTTCATAAATACTCTTGTTTTAAGGATAGTAAGGCTGCAGCAAATACGCAGCTAGCATAGGAGGAGTATGCATAGGTAAGAAATCAAACATGGCACTGCCCATCTGTTGTGGAAATGGGTAAAAAGTGTGTAATATTTTTCTCACAGAGATTAAAAAAATATAATATTACATCAATGAGTGCACAAGGAGGAAGGAGTAGCATTGTCATATAGTCACGATTACTTTGGTAAAACATTGGCATGACTTGCAGAGTTACATTTGGCTTTGCAATATTGCACCTAGTGCTTCCAATATCTCCTAAGTATATAGTTACTAGATAGATAATACTAGATTGTATGATATATATATAAGAATATATTTCAAAATACAGTATTATTTAGATGATTTAATGCTAAAAGAACTAAGTAAAACTGATGATTACTGAGCTAATGTAAAGATGAGAACATCTGTGTTATCCTTTCCTTTCTCTGTTAACATTAAAAATTAAGTTATACATATGACCTTACAATCATGAACTCAGATTGGAATTTGGACATCATCAAAAAGCAGAAATATCTTGGAGATGTTGGAAATATGTTTTGGTCTTTTTCTAATTTAAGAATTTTTTTGAATCTTCCAAAATCAAGAAAAATGTAAATGAAAAAAAAAAAAGTAAAACTATTTTCTTCATTTTTTTTTTTTCTTGGCTTTTTTGGAGTTTTGCTTTTGTTTTTTTAATCAAGGTGAGAGAAAATAGACAAAATAAAGAAGATAAAGATATTGTTGACCTTATTTTGTCCTGATGTTAGTCCTACTGTTAGTAGATGACTGGACTAGGTGATCTTCAGAGATTTATTTCAATAAACATTTCTGTGAGTGAATTAAAATGTATTTAACCAACCTGCATTACATAATTTGCACTTGTATCCCATTAAAGTAAGAATGCTTGTTGCTTCAGTGTTGAGCTAGCCTGGGATTTCATTGCTCTGGATTAAACTTTGTGCTCTGTTACAGACTATGACAAGCTTTCTGGGATTTGGAAAGTCCTTTAGTTTGTCTCAGAGTGTGTCTCTACAGATATGTAAAGACATAACTGCTAGATGTGATCCTTCCTTAGTCCAGAAGCCTGTAACAGCATCACCCCTGTACTGAGCTCAAGGTAAAGCAGACTCATACCCCTCCTTCATAATGACCTCACTTCTGGAATAACACAGAGAAAGCATATCAGCATGGACTGATTTTCTTTTTAGTCCAACATACATACACTAGCTGGTCTTCACATTTGTTACAGTAGCATTTCATGGACTTACTAACCTCAACCTTATATATAGTTGATGACAAAAAACCCAGGCTTTTTCTTAGCAAGCAGCTATATCTTGGTGCAAAGGTTTCTCAAAACTCACTGAATGCTGGTATACCAGGTATTTGAATAGCTGCTCTCATGAAGATGAAAGATAGGTAAAAGGAAAAAAAAAACAAACAAAAGGGAATATTATAAGGAATGGATACTCTTCTCCACTCAGTGCTTTCATTGATATTTTTTTTTTTTTCATCAATAGATTTTCATTCAAAGGGGAGTGCCCCTACAAATTTTGTTTAACACATATTTGGGATGCTGCAAACTAGTGCTGGCTTCAAAGAACCACACTCTGACATACAAAAGGCAGGTGGGATCTGCATAAAACTTTTGAATATTGTACAATAGAATCATATAGATACAAAATTGGTTTGTTGTGGATTGACAAAGCAGAAGCTCAAATGTCTGCAAAGGTGAGCTCTGCAGAAGAGATCCCTATTTGTGGATTGCCAGAACAACACCTACCAGCTCGTAGCAGTCAAGACTGAAGTGCCTCTGGTAATACTTAAGAAATCTCAGCTTTGAGAAACACATTCAGGTTTTCAAGGTAATTCTCTTGTAAAACAGAAAAAGAAGAAAATAAATTATCTTGCAAATAGTAATTGGCATATACTAAAGACATTTAAATTAGAAAATGCTTTTAATCTCAAAAAGTACTTGTGAGATACAGTGTCTAGCAGTTTAAGTTAGAAAGGTTTGACCAATGGAAAGATTGGCATATAACTGTTTTATGAAAGATGGCCAAGATTGTGATCAGTGCTTCATCACTTGGAATGTTTAAATTGAGCTGAAATACATTTGAAAGCATGAAATGTGACCAACTCTAGGATTTAATTTGCATATTTTCAGAAGAAAATAAGGTCTTGGAAGGTTATGTTATACATATAAAAAAATGTGGTGTATCACATGTTACAGCTCAATTCCTACTTTTTTTAAATAAGTGTCTTAATTTCTGATGTGCAATACAGAGAATTTTTTCCATTCTCATAGAAAACCAAACTTGCTATTTCTCATTTTAGGCAAATTAAATATTGTTGAGAAAAGGAATTAAGAAAAAAAAAGTTAAAAATTATATCCCTGATTGAAAAAATACTGTTTCAATTCTATTGAGTGACTTGGAAAGATTTGGTAACATAGGGCTATTTGTTTTCTTGTTCTCTGTGTTGCAATATGATTAGCAATGATTAGTATCGTGGGACAGGCGTGTTATCTGTATGTGTAACACTTACTGCCTTGGTGTGGTTCAGGACTTCACCATTCATTCCAATAATGTTAAACAGCAACATTTAGTCAGTACAGTCAATGTTGAAGAAAGGTACTTTTTTTGTGACCTTTTGAAGTAAACAGGCCTGCCACACTCCGGAATATGTTAGTTGTTCTTCATAAGTTCTAAGACTAACACAGAGGACAATATATAGAAAGTCACATTAACTTTTCTTTTAAAAATCTCCTTAATATTTCTAAGTTTTCTTTGCTGTGAACATGGTTTTTGTGGTAATTTTCCTTGCTATTAGATGTTAATAACACAAAGGAAAAATCTGTCTAGGCTTACATCTAGATGAGGTGTGTACATCTAGATAAATAGGTATATTCATCTTCTTTATTTCTAGAGCACTTGAAAGTGACAGAAACACATAAATTACCCCCAAATAATTGCATACACCATGAGATCAGATAATTGTGTGGCTAATCTGCATTTGCAGCTACTGTGATTTTTCAAGTGACTCCACAAACACTCCAGATTGAGTCACTTCAGTGCTCTAATCAAACATGAATCGAGGCACAGAATTTGTAAGGAGGTGAACGCACACGCACAGAGACATTGTGAAATGGGAAACACATTCCCTGGCACAGAGCAGTGCACTGAGTAGGGACTGGCTTCTGTGAAGGTGAGACCGCTGCTCAGAACCACTGTTGGACGGGGATGGAGATGGGGACTGAGACAAGTGTGTGGATTTATGTCTCTGCAAAAATACATAAGGTTTTTTAAGAGTAAGAGGAAAGTCAAAAAAGGCAGATACTTTGTTCAAATGTGCCTTAAGAATTAATTAGATCATGATCTCTTTGTTAAAATGTACAGGCCAGTGCCTTTGCAGTGAACTGATATACCCTCAATGCCAAGAGCCAGTCCTGCAGGTTGTTATTAAACAGTGTGTGCACAGAGAAATCACTGGGCTGAGCCTGGAGCTGACTGGAAATCTTGAATATTGTTGGGCCACATATTTCAAGAACTTATAATTGTTTTTAATTCTGTAACAGAATGGAATTGTTATAACCCTTTGAAAGTATTACACTACTTTTGCAAATTCCGCGGCATGTTTGTTTTACATCAGTAGATACACACATGCTTTTGAAAGCCCTTCCATTAGCAATTAATAGTATGACCACTTCTTTAAGTTCGTATTGCCCCATGTGTTTATAATGATCATACATATAATTTGGGAATTCTAGATTTGTAAATTGTTCTTCATCATAGTTCATACAAATTCAGTTCAGAAGAATGTCTGAGCATATCTTGTAGTTTCTTTTTGAACTGATTCAGTTTAAGGTTTGAAATATATTTGTTTCTTAGAAGATGCACTTATGAATATTGTCCTGATGAAAACAGATGTTATTTTTAATTTTAACAGTATTAAATCCCTTGAGTGTTGGAACTGCTCTTTCAGGCATTTGGCTGACAGCAGAATCATTACTTATGGTGGTTAATTCTTTATTTTTTAAAAGATACCAGGTAGATGGAAATTGCTATTTTTTGAAGGCTTTAGGAGCTAGTCTTTTGCTGATGAGGAGAAATATTATCTAGTAAAACCAAAAAGATTATCCTATCCATCAGGACCCTTTAATTACTAGCTTAAACTGGATGTGCAGAGTAATTATTTGGCATGTATTTAATTTTTTTTTAGACAATACAAAAATCACAGTGAATATCATATCTTGCTAGAGTATATTTTCTATTAAACATCAATATTTTGGCATACCCATCTCTAACAATGGATTTCTTTGAAATTAGATTTTTTTAAACTGAAATAATAGCATAAGTGCTTGTAGAATAAGTATGGAAAATCAGAGCTGTGTGATCATTTGATATGTCATTTGTTTGGCAAAATTTAAAACAAAGTATATTTGATGCATTCAATACAAATAGTCTCACTCAAATTAAAAAAAAAAACCAAAAAACCAAAAAAACAGCCTCCCTAACATATCCGTAAAAAGGGTTATGTTCCTCTTGGCCCAGTTGCTCATAAATAATCAGTCAGGAAGTTAAACATGTAGGATCAATTTAACTCATTTACCAAGGTATTCTTAAAAGTATCTTCCTTCTCCTATGAAAGTGGTCAAAGAGTCAAAGTTATGACAAGACTCACATTTCTGTGCTTTTTGTTTACTGATTGCAATGAGAGCAATCCTGAGATAATGTAGTTCAAAGGTAGACATCTGCATATACACATCTAATTTTATATGTTTCAAGTTAGGACTAGATCCCACTATCTTTGTGCAGGAGCTCTGTGAATTTGGACACTGATTTTTATATAAGAACCAAAATATTGGAGGGATTAGACAAATTTATATTGATAATAGAAACTTAAATTTGATGAATAGTAAATTTACCTACAACATTTTGTCAGGCTTGTGAAACATGAACAAAAGTCTGAAAATGAGCTGCTGCAACAATTAAGCAACAGTTAAGAAGTTATTAGCAGATGCTTTAGAAGGAGTGAGTATTATTTAGGTGTAATTTTTAATCTGAAAGTTGTAGTCAATAACACTTCAATAAAATTCAGAGGTAATGCTAAACCACAAGATGTTGCTAATCCTAGTTAGGACAGGAAACCAAACACAGATGAGGCACTTTAGAAAGGAATGTAGCAGAATATCAGGAAACACACCAAAGACACTGGACAACGGAAGTAAGTGAAAGCCACATCTCTTGGATCTAGGAGATGAATATTAAGAATTAGCAATGGGAGCCGTCTGCCGTGCAGGAATGGAGTGAACCAAGGAAGTCATCTGTCTTCTGAAAGGTTACTCGTGCTTCACAGCAAGAACTGAATATTTTAGAGAAAATACAGTGATTTGCTTTCATTCTAAGACTTATGAATAAGTTCTAAAAAATAAGATTGTGTTTTTTAACTCAGCTTGACTCTTAGGGAAAGGCCTTCCCTGTTCTGCTAAATTAATTTCTGATGTAGATGGCGTTCTACTTCTATTGCACATGACTGTTATCACAACTCCAGTAAATAAAGAACTCTCTAACACTTAATTTAGCATTAGAAAGTAGGCATTCCTTTATTGCAGTGCCCAATGCACGGGGGATAGTTCCACCTATAATGCATACCGTACCTGGCACCCATCCAAGCTTATATCCCCCCTTTACATACATAGGCATTAATTTTCTGGGAAAGCTTATACATATGCATTCTATTTCTGGGAACTAATTATCCTATACACATAGTTATTATGCATGTGGCCTGGATCTCCGAGGGGCTTCCCTGGGGGTCTTTGGTGGTCTCTGGTGGTCCCTAGTGGTTGTTGAAGAGGGGTCTCTTATTGTCCTTTCCATGAACTCTGAGGCTTCCTTCCAAATAAGATTGTATTTATCACATCTCTCTGTTTGTAGAATCCTTCTTAACTGACCTATCCACGCCTCCAGGATGCCAGGCACAGTTCATGCCCTTGATTGTGTTCTTATCTGAGGCCCCATACAACATTTGCCTCCTCCAGGATGTGCCAGTCACAGCTGTAGAAGTTGATATCCTAGTGTCCTGGTTTGAGTGAGAACAGAACTAACTCTGTTCAGTGATTTCACTTTTCAGCTCAGTTCTTCTAACTAACTTCACTGTCCGAAGTTAGCAGCCTGTTTTCACAGACAGTGTCTGCTGCTAGCAGTGATAACACACCAAGTTTAGAGTTACTACCAAGGGTTAGTGTGCAGACCAAGGCCACTGCTGGATCTTGTGTACCACATTAGGGGGTGCAGAAAGTGAAAGGCTGCACCTGCAGGGAGGAGCAGACAGGACAGGTGACCCTGAACTGACCAACGAGGGATTCCAGCCCATAGACGTCATATTCATTATAAAGCTGAGGGATCACAAGGGTCAGGCTCTTGTCTTGGCCCTTCTGGCTTTTTCATTGTCTGACATCTGAGGATGACTCTGTACATTTTGCCTTTGATCCCAATCTGTGTGTTTCTGAATCTGATACCAGAATCCAGCTCCTGAACACAGCTCCCATCTGCTGCTGGACCCAGTCTGGGACTTTCCCAGTGCCTGCTCCACAGCATCAGTGGTGACAGTGATGTAATTACCATCGGGGGGTTGTGTTTGGTGCTGGTTTTCTATTTATTTGTATATATTCATTTTTATGATTATTCTTTTCATTTTCATTAAAGCTGTTCTAATTTCCTTTTCTAATCACTCAGTCTCTCTCCCTTATTCCCTTTCTCTTCCCCTTTGGGGAGGGAGGGGGGTTAACAGCGAGTGTCTGTTACAGGTCTAGCAGGCTGCCCTGACCCTAAACTGTGACAAGAGTACTGATTTTTGTCCTCAGGTTAGGTTAGAAATTCTAATTGATTTAATTGTTTTTGAAAACGAAATCATTTTTGCAAATAAAATTCCTTCGTTTAGCAGTTGAAGACTAGTAACTGTGTACAGGGGTCTATATTTTACTGAGATAACATAAAAAATTTAGGGGCCTTCTGTAAATGTATCAAGTCCAATTAACATCACAGGTACTTGGTAGTATTTTTAAGGTTACTGTTTTCTCTTCTTGATAGAACTGGTCTTGTAATATCTAGAAATGCTGCCATTGTGGGACATTACAAATGAAGGACAAAAGAAAAAGAGGAGAAAATTTTCTGGAGTTGGGGATTTAAGGTTATACACTTGATCAGTTGCACAAAGGTTTTCTTCTGGAAAGCAACCTTTGTGTTGCATTCCTCTGATTCTAAAAAGTGCTTGGAACCCAAGACCTCTGCTGCAGAAATGAATCAAGGGGTGATGGGATAATTCTGTTCACTACCTCTTGCCTGCACTTTGAAAAATAGCCAGCCTTTGTCTGGTGTCCACTTTATTGAAGCTACCTCACCTAAGTCATCAAATTAGCTGTAAACATCGTTTCCCAAGTGTTTCTTTGACCGTCTGTTACCATCTTCAGTTGCTCTGATTGTAAAGTATGAAATAGAAAAGTGAGTACTTTTGAATTATCTGTCTAACTCTGTATCAGTAGTCCTCCTACTTAGGAGTGCCTTTCCCAGATTCTTCTGGAGTAAATTGTGTGCACACCTCCAACATTCAGGCCTTGGTTTTGTATGTTTTAGAGGATCGAAATAAACTTCCCTGTCACTAGTTCCGGGGGTCTTAACATATTTCTTAAATGATTTCCAAATATATCCTCAGATACAGAAAATAATTTGATTCTCTCAGTAAATACCACATTAAGCACATTTCTATCATGCCTTTCAGGACATTATGAAGTACTTAATTGATCCTCAAAGTGAGGGAACTGACTCAGAAATACTGATTTATCTACACATCACTCTTTATTCATACTTTTTTTTTTTTTTTTTAAATTGATGAGCAGAGTGAGACAAAGGCTGTTTTGAACTGCCTTTTATTTTCCTTTTTCTTCTTAGGCAAATTGATTAATGCTAAAGTAGATGTGCTAAGAGGGAAAAAAAAGGGGCTTCTTTCTAGTTTCTAAATTGAATAAAATAATGAAAAGAAAGCAAGTTCATTATTAAATGAATATTTTGAAGTATTAATAGCTCCAAAATGAATAAATTATTGAACTGCTTTTAAAAAGAGATGTTACTCTAACAGTGAGTGGGCAGGGACAATTTTACATCTAAGAGAAGTTTCCAGAAGATGATGTGGGAAGCTGGATTTTTACCATCTCTCTCTCTTTATTTTTCTTTTTTTTTTTTCTTTTTTTTTTTTCCTTTTTTTTTAAGATTGCAGAGTATAGACATAATACAGTAACTAATAGTGAGAGAGACCCCAAAGATGCCCAGGAGAAGGGTAAATGGGAGACACAAAGTGGTAGGATGTAGAAAATGCAGATGATATACTTCACCTTTGGTGAATGCATTACAACAGCCACATTAAGTCAGACCAAAAGTTGGCTTACCCACTGTTTTATTTCTTATAAGACAGTAAAACCATCTGACTATTCCTGGTTAATACCAGACATGCAGGAAAAATGTAAGACTGGCAAGCAGAGGATAAGTTTAGTCTGGTATATGTTACAGCTTTTTATTACTTAGAAAGGCTAAAATGCTTGCCACCAAGCTGATGTTCTTTATGTTTAGCAGCCTGTGGTTTTATTTCCTTCCATGTTTCCAGATGCTTTCTTCACTCCATAAAACCCTCTACCACAGCACTGAATTTTCAGTGGTCAAGTGTGTCACTAATTAACTACAAATTTGGATGAAGAAATACCTCCTTCTGAGTTTCTCATTTCCTTTTTAAAATTCCCATTTTAGTTTTCTGGGATGTTTCCTAGATCTTGTTTCAGTGTCCTCATTTAAAAAAAATGCAGGGTTTTTCTGGAAAGCACTGGGTTTTGGAAGAGTAGATGTGAAGACTAAAGATAATGAGAAAGTACCGGAGAGAGATGAAAGGATGCTGCACGGAGTAAAGATTTGCAGCTAGTCAGAGTCACTGAACAAAAACCCCTACAAGACAGAGTGCTAATTGAAGAGACCAGATTCTAAAATATGAATTCTAGGGCAAGGTGAGGATATGTCTTCTTGAAGGAAGAAAATACATTTACTTCACTTGAGATTGAAGAGCCAAAAGGAAGGCAATCGTAGGAGAACATGATAGAAATGAGGCAGCTTCCAGTATGCAGAAAGGTGTTCTGTGGTCTGAAAGACAGGAGAGGGTGGGATGGTGCGGAAAGGGAGGAGGGGGAAAGAAAAATGGCAAAAGATTCACATATGTGCCTTGAATATGTCTGTGAAATTGACAACACTTTTTTTGTCAAATAGTATTTAGTGTAAAAGGGACACAAAAAGGAAGCTCGAGTGGTGTAAGACGGAAGTGGTGAGCACTGATTACACAGTAGGGAAAAATACCAAGTGAGAATTCTTATGGCTTGTATAGTAGGAACTGAAAGAGTTTTGCAGTGTGACATTCAAGGTTGTATGCCTTGGGCTTAGTAAACTTTCTGCTATGAAGAGTTATGCAAGAAATATTTTGAAGGTGGTGAGTATGATACAAACTGAGTGGGTTTAGCAGCGTGAAATTCAAGGTCACATACTTTAGGGTAAATAAACATTTATTCTAAAAACAGAGGGATAGTCTTTTAGAAACTGAAGGAAGAGAAGGAAGTTTTGTCTGTCTTAATAAACGACTTGGCCAACAAAATGATGAAGCTTTGGAAAAGCCAAAAGGGTCCCTTGTTTACATCTGTAAATCACATAGATTTTCCTTGAGTGAAGTGAAATCAGAGGAGACAGGGAAGACAGACATGTAGAGTAACAAATATAAAAAGATTTAATTAAATTATGTGTGTATTCAAATAAATAGGTTTTGAATACAATTACTCGGGAAATGGAAGCAAGTTTTCCTATCTATGTATTAGTAAGATTCTGAAAAGGTCTTTTATGGGAGTCATTGTGTTGGAGGGGAAAAAAAGTAAATCTTTTTATGATAAAATTTAGTGCATTCATGGGAAAGATGGTGGGACATGATGGCTTCAGTGACACGAACTGATCTAAATCCAGTAAATTCGATACTGTACTCAGAGACTGAAAGTAGGCACATCGTGTGATGATTCTTAGGGGGAAATGTGATACAAATCTCCTTCCCTGCCAGGTTGTCAAGAGTGCTTCCTAGTAACAGCTGAACGTCCCTAACATCATGATAGAACAAACATTTTTACATCCTTAAATGGGTATAAAATTAAAAGGAAAAAAAAAAAAAAACTGTTAGCCTAAGCAGCATTGGTTTTTAGAGGATAAATGGTTGCAGAAGTATTCACTTGATTTCCTTCCCCACCCCACTCCCCTCCCCAGCCCGTAGTAATTAAACATTTAGTGAATATAATGCTGTCACATCTGGAATTTGTCAACACATTTATGTCTTGAAAGTTTCTTCAAGTTAGTAATTAGTGTTAAATTGTTTGACGCAATCTGATGAAGTCTTCTGTTAAAGTGTTGTCAACCCGTTGATGAGATATGCAGAAATTACTTAAAAATTGGGAAGCGTGATGTATAGTACTACAGATAAAGAAATAACATGCGACATCCTGGAGAGTCAACACAGAATAATGAAGTAATATTTATGTGGGAGAAATTAAAAAAATAACTTCATACAGGACAGACACCAGAGGAGGGCCACAAAGATGATCAGAGGGCTGGAGCACGTCCCCTGTGAAGACAGTTTAGGATTGTTCAGCCTGGAGAAGGGAAGGCTCTAGGGAGACAGCAGCCTTTCCAAGTTGGCTACAGGAAGGTTGAGGAGGGACCTTTTACAAGGGCATGTAGTGATAGGGTGAAGATAATGGCTTTAAACTGAAAGAGGGTTGCATTTAGATGAGATATAAGGAAGAAATTATTCACTATGTGGGTGGTGAAACATTGGAACTGGTTGTCCAGGGAAGCTGTGGATGCTCCATCACTGGATGTGATCAGGGCAAGGTTGCATGGGGCTTTGAGCAACCTGGTCTAGTGAAAGGTGTCCCTGCTCATGGCAGGGGAGTTGGAACTAGGTAATCTCTAAGCTCCTTTCCAGACCAAACTAGTCTATGGCTCATAGAAGCAAAAGGCTCACAAAGCAGACTGGGTCACTGTTTACCATACATTGTAGCATCCTCTATGGCCACCTCTGTGGGTATTATCCTACAGTGAGGGGCATAGGGTGCTGTCTGTGAAGCATCAGCAAGCCTGTGCCTGGGATACCCCTGTTGGTGGCTTTGTTAATATCGAAAACATGTTTACTGTACTGATAAGATAGTTTAAAAAAATTTGGATTAATTTAAGCTGAGAATAAATAAAATATCTTGCTGAAGCATATAGTCATGGATGTCTAACTGCACACTGGAAGGCCATAAGCAAGTTGGAGGCATGTCCTTCCTTTTTTTTTTTCATGTATTAAAAGCCCCGCACAGAACAATTCAGCATCAAAACCTGATTGTTAAAACCTAAGCATTCAGAAAAGTGTTGATTTATTTTCAATACTTTTTATAAAAAGTTTTGATCAATTGCTGACTTAAATATATAAATAATTGTAGTGTTGTATCGTTACATTTCTATATCAGCTTTTCTAACAAGGCTGATGTACTGAGCATACTGTAGCTATAATTTTGATTGAAATGGCTTTGAGCAGGTTGTTTTTACACTCACATAGCTTGTACTAGGGTCATTGAATTTAACTCCAGGAGACTACTGCAGCAGTTGTTTTGACTGAAAAGTGTTTTCTAAATGGCACCTGGTTTTCAGATTGTCTCATTGCATAGCAGTGGTTTCAGTTAACCCCTGGCAGCGGAGGGTTTTGAGCAAGTGCAGTGAGCTGCATGTTTGCTTTGAGAGCTGTGTGAATATGGTGCTGCAAAGCACTAGGGTGTGTGTAAATTTTAATATGACTGTGAAAGAATAGAGTACCGTTATCTGATGGTACTGAACAAAAAAAGTTCGTAATTTCTTGATAGGTGTGAGGTTCAGAATCAAAATGTTGTGGGTGAAAGTAAGCCAGACTGAAGAGTTAGATTTAACATTGCGTCTTGGGCAAGATTATTTAAGATTATGGACTGTGGAGATGAAAAATAACTCACAGATCATCTAGTATATCTCTGGCAGTTTGAAATTGTTCCTGCTAGTCTTTCATTAATATTTTTCTAGTCCAGTTTAAAATTACCACTTCGTGATATTTCAATCACATCTCTGAGGAAATAACTTGCTGCTTTTTCCCTGTTTTTTTGTTTTGTTTTGTTGTGGTTCTGTTTGTTTATTTTCCCCCTAGTAGTCAGCATAATTTTCTCTGTTTAGTTTTATGCTGTGGATTTAAAAAGCGTCACACACTTTGTCCAGACACTTTCCTGTGATAGTCAATCATTGCTTACCCAAACTAACCATGTGTTTTCCTGTATCTCGGGTCCTAATTCTGCTCATGTTTTGCACCTCCATGAATGTTTTCTGGCTGCTCCTGGCCTTTCTCAGCGGACAGCCCTCACTTCTGGAATCCTTCTCGCTTCCATGGAGCCATGTGCTGACAAAGCTGATCTTTGTGTCTGCTTGGGGAATGATGCAAGGTCCATCTGTTAGTCCAGGCTGATAGTTAAAAAACAGCCTTTAAGGATGGCTTGTGGGTTGCTTGTTTTTTCCAGAGGTTTCGGTGTCCGTATTTGTCCAGTGAATCTCCAGAAGCAATCTGTGCAGTCATTTCCTACCGGCAGCAGCTCTTTACCGTGCTTTTATGATCATCCTTACCTTGCCTCCAAGCTTTCAGCAGCAGGTTTCTTGCACAAATATATTTCAAAGAAAGCTCTGTAATGGCTTATTTATTTTTAAACGTATCAATCCTCTGTTCCTTCACATCTTTCAGATCTGTAACTTTCCTTCAGATTTTCTTGTTATTCCTGTAGGAAATTCCACTTATTTATTAGCTTTTGCTGGCATTAAATCATTATGAGATCTAACAATAAATTTATGAATAGCTTTAGAATAGTTCTTCCAACTGTAATTTCTTTTGTTCAAAAGATTCTCAATTAATATTCTTCCTTATGTCACCCACACAGTTTTTCTGGCTTGTTTCTATTCTGTTCTTGCCAGATGTTTTTTTCCTAAGCTTGTGAGATAATGAAATGGTGACACTATACCCATGGTATTAAAAAAAAAAAAAAAGAAAAAAAAAAAAAGCTTTGAAAAGTTAGGGGTGTTCTTTGTGGGTTTTTTGGTTTGGTTTTTTTTTTTTTTTGCTAAGAAGTGCAGTTAGTTTGACATTGCATTCTTATTTTTCCCAACTGTGTTTCAGACTTTTGACATACCTTCATTTAAGAACAAACTGCCTCCAAAGTTTTACAACACCTGAACTTTTGATGTAGTAACTTTTTTTTTTCAATACTTAAGTTATAGGTGGCACTTGGACCTTAGGAGTTAACAGAACATGAAAATTGAGGATTTTAAAAAGTTTGTTACAAATACACTGTCTTAAACTCAGTTCATTCTACTATATCCTGCTTTATCAGGCAAATGCCCTAAGTGGGCAGAGAGAGCGAGAGACTGTTTATATGAATGCAATTTTATGCAAAATAGCTTCAGAAGCAGCTAAAATGAAAGTTAGATCTGGTAAAGATTTAATACCATACAAAGCTTTTTCTTCCTTCTTCCTCTATACCCACCCAGTTAGCTGTCAGATGCGCACCAAAGAGACACTCAAACCTTTTGTCCAGAGGGAGATGAACCTTCTGTGAAGACAACCATTTGGTGAAGTCAGTTGTCTTCTTTGTATCAATCAGATGTAGACAGATTGGTTCAGCACAAAAATGATGAACTTAGTAATTCCACATTTACCTCAATTGAATCTTTTCTTCTAACAAAGCAAGTTACTGTAAAAACCACGTGTGTTACCCAGTTCTGTGTCTGACTCATCAGCAGGAGAATCCTGCTATATTGTATAAAGCAGGAAAAAAATTAAGTTGTTGCTTCGGAGTGACAGAACTCTCTTGCTGGTTTTGATTCTCCCTGAACCCATTGATAAAGCTGTGCAAACATAGCTGCAGGCTGCTGCCTGTTTAAGCAACCTCAGGATCAGGACTCTGTTTCAGCACTCACTTTCCTGTGATGAAATTTTATTAAGCTAAACAAATAGAGGTTTTGTGAAAGAAATTAGTAAAGGGTTACAGTTTGCGAAGTAAGTTTGTGTTACTCTGATGATTGATGGCTTCATTTACCTTGTATATTGTATATTGAGTCTCTGTTTTCTTAAGTCAAAAACATTACCAAAATTTAGTATTTATTCTGATGCTATTTCAATTTTATTGAGTCAGCCTTTATAAAGGAATTTCATATTGCTTGCCTCATGTTACACACATAGTATTTGATGCTTGTTGGAAAAGAAAATGGTTGCAACTTACTGTTACTACAGTATTGCTGGAGCATTTGTAATGCAGCAGCAAGGTCACTTTTACATCCCACATAAAACTGAGATGAGTCTAGCTCCAAATTATCTAAGCTTTTGCTGTGCTTATTGGGAGCTTTTAGGAGCCTCCTGCGATTCCTTCACTGGTGATTTCTGAACGTGAGGTCAGCTGCAAGTATGTATGGCAGAAGTGATTTGCCAGTTATGCTGTACCAGGGTGTAAAATAGCAATTGTTACAGCAGAATACTCCATTCACTGACTGAATAAGGACTTCATTGAATGAAGAATGTAGAAAAATGTGCTCTCAAACTTATGAGTCTTTTAAGAAAATAAACAAGTTTGAGGTTGATCTCCATTCAGTGATATGTTCAAAGTGATTCTTGAACTGGGTTTTGAGCCATTTACCATATTTTGAGTTCAGTTTTCTTAAATGCTGTCAACACTGACAATTTGTAAATCATGGGCTACTCTTCAATGTAGTACTCTTTAATGACCTGAAGTAAAAGGAGATAGTGAATAGGGGTAGGCCAGTATTCCTTAACCAAACTCCAAAGGAACTGCAGAATGGTGGCATCCAAACTATTGTTGACACAGAATCACAGGATTATTGAGGCTGGAAAAGACCTCTGAGATCATCAAGTCCAGCCTATGACCTATCACCACTACATTGGCTAGACCATGGCACTAAGTGCCACATCCCCTCTCTCCTTAAACACCTTTAGGGATGGGAACTCCACCACTTCCCTGGGCAGTCCATTCCAATGCCTGATCACCCTCTCTGTCAGGAAGTGCTTCGTGATACCCAACCAAAACCTCCCCTGGCACAGCTTCAGGCCGTGCCCTCTCATCCTGTCACTACTTGCCTCGGAGAAGAGCCCGACCCCCACCTGACTACAGCCTCCCTTCAGGCAGTTGTAGAGAGTGCTAAGGTCCTCCCTGAGTCTCCTCTTCTCCAGGCTAAACAACCCCAGCTCCCTCAGCCTCTCCTCATAAGACTTTCCCTCTAGTCCCTTC
>WTSP01022574.1:0-18102 GCA_025331215.1 Actenoides lindsayi
CCGAGGCCGCGGATCAGCCCGCGCAGCGGCGCCAGGCGGGCGGGGCGGGGCCGCGCGGGTGGCGGGCCCGGCTGCCGAGCGGGGTCATGGCGGAGGCGGCCGGGGAGGCGGCGTGGAGTCAGGAGTCCCTGCGGCGCCGGCTGCAGAGCTCGCAGGAGGCGCAGCACCGGCAAGCGGTGCTGGTGCGGAAGCTGCAGGCGAAGGTGAGGGGCGCGGGTGCTGCCCGGGGGGAGCTGCCCGAACACGGGCCGGAGGTGCCCGGGCCGCCTCCGCCGCCCAGAGAGAGACCGGCGGCGAAGATCTCGGGGGGTAAAAGGTGCCGCCTCACCGGGGCCCTTCTCGGTACCGTTACCCGGCGCTACCGCTGGTAAGGCGACGCCGAGCCCGGAGCTCGGGGGAGGCCCCGGGAGCCTCCCTGCTCCGCCCGGCCCGGCCCGGCCCGCCGGCCCTGCCGCTGTCACTCTCCCGAGCCTTTGTTTGGCCCCCTGAGCCGGAGGCTGTCCAGAGGTGCGAGTCGAGCCGGCGGGGCTGGTTTTGGGCGGCCCCGGGCAGGTCGGCCCCGCTTTGCCCGGGGCGCGGGAGCACTGGCGGCGAGCAGGGTGCCCGACGTGGGCGGAGGGTCGGGGCGGGCCCGGCCCGGCCCGGCCCAGTGCCCGACCGTCGTCACGGTGCTGCTCTAAGGTCACCCTGCTTTCCTTGCCCCTGCTCGTCTTCTGCAGCTAAGTGGAAATCTGCGTTCTGCAGCGGCTGAGCAGGGCTGTGATCAGAACTGACTTTACTTGCTAAATACTGAAAAGCAGTTTTGATAACTCATTTCTCTTAACTTCAAGGACCCACGGGACTTCTGTCCCGTTGGAAATGCTGATTTGGGATACATGGTGGCCATAGGCCAGGCATGGTTGTCTCATCATTCTGCCTGCTGTCGTGGGGTTAGGATGAGCAGGTAGCGCTACCTGTAAAAGAAACACTGTCACAATTTCTTTAGTGTTAGGCAAAGTGAAGCTTCCCTCTATTGTAATAACTTTTTGTTGACTATTGGCGACACTGGGAAACGTACTGTGCTTAGGCTGTAAAACCTTAGAGAAAACCTAATGCAAGAGGAGGTAAGTCTGCTAGAAGCTGCATTTGCTCATCTTCCTTCTCTTTATCTGTCTAGGTACTGCAGTACCGGACTTGGTGTCGAGAGCTGGAGCAGCAGCTGGAAGCAGGAGGGGTGAGTGTGCAGGTTGATAACTAAAGACAGCATACGTAGCATTCGGTAACACAGACAGAGAAAGAGCTCCCCAAAGCAATAGCAGAGGAAAACAAGATTTTGCTGCCTGAGGTTTTAAAGAAGCGCTGTAAGTTTGCCCCATCAGTGTTTTGTCCAGTTGCCATTCTTAGAGGAGCCAGTGGTCCCAGAAATGCCAGTCCAGAAAAGCCCTCCAAGAAGGATTTTAGTTTTGTGGAAGAGTGCTTTCTTGCTGGGGTAACATTTGTTCTTGGCCTCAGGAGAGGGCTGGGCTACCTCTTCCATTCTGTGGCTGTCTCTGAAAAAGAATCAGTTGAAACTCAGCATTTTGGAAGGCAGGAATGCTGGTGTCCAACATACAGAGCTGGCTCAGTGCTTTTCTTTCTGCTTCACAGCTAAAGGAAACCTAGGAAACAAAGAGTGGGAGAGTATTGCCAGGCTTCCAGTCTCTGGGAGCAGTGGCAGTCGTGAGCTGAGGATACCTTGCTGTGAGAGTGTGGAAGACTGAGGAGAGCTACTCACATTGCTTAACACACTTTTCCTCCCTTGCTCTCTGTAGTCTTGACACTGTTAGGCCTGGAAGAAGCCCCATGCTCCTGAGACACCCAACAAATGGAGAGGAAAGTGATGGAAGCAACAGTAGTGAAGGGAAGACAAAAATTTGACTAAACATTTCCTTCCTTCTTAAGGGATCCTTTCCAGGCAGGTGGGAAGCCACAGAAGACCACAGCCTGGAGAAAGCACTGGTTCAGTTGGAAGAAGAGCAGCAAAGGTAGAAGGAAGAAGTGTTCCCTCATAGTTGGTATCCATGATGCTCATGGGAATGAGGGAAAACCTGTCAGTGCTACCTGGTCTCCCAAGGGAGAAAGGTCCGCAGTCTGTTCTGTGGTGCTGTAATAGTGGTGGGTGCTGAACAGCTCTGTTTGGAGCAGGGCATTGTTCTGTGTGACCTCCTAAGGTCCCTTTCCAGCCTAAATGATTCTATGGTTCAGTATCTGGTGAGAAGTATAGTTCAGTATATGGTGAGTGCTAGAGAAAGGAGATGCATCCAGTGATCAGACAGCACAAAGGGGAGGCAAGGTGTTGACTACAGGAATCATCAAAGTTGAAGGGGGAACTGAAATTGTCAATGTCAGAGCAAGAGGCAGCAAATGAGTTTGCCATCACAGAGAGATCTTGGTTAATCCTAGAAAGCACTTTTACTGCCTCTCAGCTTGACAACAAAGTCAGGGTTGAGGGAGATGGAAAATCACAGGGATGCTGTTTACAGATAGCTGTTGTTTGAGTGGCCTCCTTGCTGTTTCTCCCTTTCCAAGGTGTGAGAATCTGGCAGAAGTGAACACTTTCCTGCGGGAGCACCTAGAAAAAGCAAATGAGGTTAATTCAGCCCTCAAAGAAGATGTTGGAAAACTGACAGCAGATTGGATGAGGGCCCGGGAGGAGCTGGAATTGAAGGAGAGTGAATGGCACAGTGAACGTAAGGTAAGTATGAGCTACAGGAACGTCAGAGGTGATGCCAGAGTGGAATGAGAACTTGCTACGTGGAAGTTGTGGCTCTGTGAGGGTGTATTGGTGTTGACTAGCAGAAGGCAGGGGTGTGAGATGGAGGAGTGTCAGCAAATTGTGGTCATGGAAGGTGCCCACCTGCTTGGTCTTAAAGGCCAATGCTTGCTGGTGCACAGGCGCTGGAGAGCAGTCACATGTGAATGCTTGTCTTTTTAATAGTTCTTAAATCTCCATCTACAGCAGCAGAGACCAGAGGGGTCTGTGTGGTTTCAGATTCAGAGCAGCCAACAGAAGAGCAGGACAGGCCTCCATTACCAATAGCCTGTTGTAAGCAAATCTGGCACTGGTCTTGCAGGGGTTTGTTTTTGTCTTCCTCTGCCAAGACTGTTGGATACCTCTGCAAGTTGAGATGATCAGTTTGCTTTGTTGAGAGCCACTCCTGCAGGAGAAGTGTGATGCCCCATTGGAGTTGTTATTAAAGGAGACCTGGTGATGGTGGTTCTCCTGTCTGAAAGACTTGTACAGTGACAGCGAAGGCTGAATTGGCATTTCTTTGTGTCTTTGTGTGTTTAGCTTTATGACAACTATTTAAGGGGTGAACATAACCGTCTGCTCAGCCTGTGGCGTCAGGTAGTAACCTTCCGCCGTCACTTCCTGGAGATGAAGACTGCCACTGACCGGTGAGTAGAAGTTAAGCTTGGATCTCTTGCAGAACAAAACCCAAAAGTAGCTTCCCTTCACAGCTGCTTTTTGAACCTTGATGTCACTTTAGTTGCAGTTAAAGAGACACTTCTCCTTTGACAGTCATTAAGCACTCTTCAGGCTGTTTTCAGAATCATTTTGTTTGATAAAACTCAGATAAAACTGAGGGGCTTGGGCTGTTAGCAACACAGAGGCCCTGAACAGAGGGTCTTGACTGTGGTGATGTTTGGGTGTGTTAACACAGACACAGGCATGTGTGGACACGTTGGAAGAGACTCACAAAAGCTGTGCGTGAAGCATGCAGAGTGGTCCCTTTTCTAGAGTGATGAAAACCTGCCTTAAATCTCACTGAGCTTCTTTTCCCACTGATCCTGATGGAAAGGTCATTCAGGAATATATATATTTATTTTCTTCTCATTTCCAGCATACATTTATTCTGGTCAGCTTGCATCCATTTATTCCTGTACCAACATTGTTGAGAGAAAGAATAGCTTCTCTACCCTGTTACTGCATTTATCCAGTTTATTTTGCTTAGTTTCATACCTTCTTTTTTATGAGTGTTTTCTTGTTCTGGGAGTCTCTGAGGTTCCTTTATCACAGCTCCCTTCTACACACACAAAAATAGCGTAGCCATTTGATTGTAAGCCTTCCTCAATGTGTAGAGTATGACCTGACCTACTATTTAATTCTTCTGTTGTTTTTTGGTTTTTTTTTACACATTCTGGGCTTATTCTTACACACTTTCCTGAAATGTTTATTACACAGATAGTGTCATGAGTCTCCTAGCAGTCCAAGTGGTATTAGTAATAGGTTGCTCAAGGCTGAACCCCTAGGTATAAAAGCTGGGGGCCTTGATAAAATTCCTTACATCTATTAATGTTATTTAGACTATATTAATGATATAGAGCAGGAGCAACAATTAATAAGAGTAACTAGAGGTCCTTGAAGCGTTCTGGCCGTGCCATACATTTCTTCTTATCTCTGTGGAGAAAACAGATTAATTCCTCAGCTATCCAGTAGATTCATTGCTCAACTGTCAAGATGTGTCCTGGTCCCAAAGTGTCACCTGAATGATTTGTCCCCAACAAAGATACTGTCTTTTCTTCAGGCTTTTACTATTCCTCAATTATGTACTTCAGAAATGAGTCAGATGATATGTGGTGTGAACATGGGCTCTTTCTTTCTTCTTCAGAGATTTGTCAGAGCTCAGGGCAGAGCAAATGAGGCTTTCTGGATCTATACTTGTAAACTGCTCCCACCTAAACTCTGGTGTGCAGCTCTGGGAGTCAGTCACTTTGGGTAGACGTGTCCTGAAGGATCATGCACAGCAGCAAGCAGGACAGAAAGGAAACCAGAAGACACAGGAAGTGATGTGCTTACAAGTCCAGGAGGACCGGGAGAAGAAGGAGCTTCAAGACAGGTAAATGTGTTTTAAACTTTGCTATTCACAACATTATCTTTTGTGGCTGCTTCTTGGATTCGTAGGTGGGGCTGTGTTCATATTTACAATGTGCCCATTCTGTGCAGCATCGTTTCTGTCCCTGGTCAAAACTATTGCCTTCAAAAGAAAGGATAGAAAAAAACATCTGACTGACAGAAGCTCTTCTGAGTAAGACAAGACTGGGAAAGAGATTGCATATTACAGTGGTTTTGCTATGAACTGATTCTTGGTGAGAAATTGAGACCAGTATAATGAGAGCTCTGTCTCTTGTACAGCTCTTTTGCTACCCAGGGATGTGCCAAAGGAGTTGGGAGGAGTTAGCCCAGGGCCATCAAGCATTGTAGCACCTCTGTACTGACAGTGCAGAAGGCCTTTGGGGCAAGAAGTTCCATTTTGCAACATCAAGCATATGAACCCATAGAAATGAATGCTGCCTTTGCTGTATTTTCTGGGTTGAACTTTCTCTGCTGTGCTTTGGGAGCTGTGTAGCTCTTCAGCAGGTGATGGTGTGCAGTACTTTTGGAATAGCACATGGACCTTCTCTTCTCAGGGTAATGGAGCTCTCAGCCTTGCTTGTACAGTCTCAGAAGCAGAACGAGGAGAAGGAGAAGACCATGAAAACACTTAATGACACTGTAGAGATCCTGGTATGTGTAGAGATCCTGGCCCAGTGTATGCTTTCCAGTCTTAGCACAAGGTAGTGTGGCTTCCTCAAGAGAAAGAGTGGTAAAGATGCTAACTGTATGGCAACAGCAGGCACATTGCCAGAATATTCCTTGTGTGTTTGGCACACGTGGACTCAGTCCAGGTGCAGGCAGTGGCAGGGGAGCTACAGGCAATTCAGGTGTCTTCCTCAGTGTGTTTGTACCAATGCTGTTCTACCTGTGACTTGGAAGTCTCTAGGGATCAGAGTTCCGTGGAGTTGACAGCTTCAGAGCAGTCTATAAAAACTAGCTATTGATCTTTTCTTAGCTTTAGCAAAGAAGAAATCAAATAGATATGGGAAGGAATATACTGGAATCACTAGGGCTGAGACTTAGTGGCATGAGAATACTGCTGAGGATGGGAATGCTACAAGGGGAAGCAGCTTTTCCCTGCTCACCCTTTCCTTACTTTGTTCTCAGGAAGCAAGTCAGTTAGAGAAAGAATATGAAGCTTCATTGAGTAAAAGTGCCAAGGAAGAGAATCTTTCCCTCCAAAAGCTGATAAAAGATATAACTGAGGTAAGTGCAGAATTGGAACCATATCCCTCTAAATTTGATTTAAAAGTACTTGAGGAAGGCAACAGACTATCCCAGGGAATAGATATATACATTGTATACTAACTGCTACTGGCTGTTTAATTTTTATACCAATTTTCTGACATAAAACCTGTTACAGCCTCCAAGTTGGCTGTCCTGTGACAGTTCAGTTGAGCTGCTAGATGTTTCAGTACCTTTGCCTTCACCATCCCACTAAGGTCTCTCTTGGTCTGTACTTTCTGGGTTGGCTACTTGACATTTGTATTCCAATGTTGCTTGGAGGTTTCCCCACCCTCTTGGGGCAGTAACTCTGTTGTTCTTCAGATTTTTATAAAAGGTAACCAACTCGAATCAGTGCATTTGCCAACTCTCCTCCTTTGCTCTACATTCACTCATCACTATTATCTCCCCAGAATCACAACTGGTCTAATTGTTTAGGGGTAAACTTTTACTTAGTGCTAAATTTCACTCTTTGGGGGGGTGTTTAATCATCAGATCTTTCATACAGCCTCTCACAGAGTCAGTTCTTTCCGCTTGTGTAGTCATTTTTGTCCTCTTGTGCTACTGCTCAGAGTAATTATAAGCATGAGCTTTTTCATTACTGTTTTCCAGTATTCATTAGATTTCTTATTCCCTGGGCAGCATTAATGTTTCCTTTCATTGCTATTTCCAGTGTTGATCTGGTGCTTGAATATGTGGCTTTAAGAAGCTGAAGGAAACCAAAATCATTCCTGAGAGCTTCAAGAAACAGGCAGCCTCCAGCCACTTCACACTTGTTTCTTCTTGTTGATGGTAGCTGTACTCAGAACTCCCTAGGGTACTTGTGGCCACAGGGACGAAACTTCTTTATTGACTGAAGAAATAAGAAATTTGAGTTTTTAATGACTCTAGGGTGAAGTGGGGAAAAAGAGAGAAATAGAAAAATAAACCCAAGTAGAATGAGCAAAGAGTAACAGCTTGATGTGGGCTTTCAGGTGGTGTTAGAGGACAGTGATGGCATGGTCAGCATTACCTGCACTGACGGTTTCCAGTATGCAGAGTCCAGCAACATCCTCTCTTGTCTGAGTTCAGTTGATGCAAAGCATGCCTTTCTGTTGGTTCAGGAAGCACTGGCAAGGAGGAGAGGAGCAACACAGGTGAGAATTTCTGCTTGTCTTCACCACTGGCCACAGGCTCAGCTGCTGATGCCCTGCTTAGCTTGAAACCTTTCCGTTTACTTAGCCAGCTTAGCCAGTTTCTTTCTAACTCTCCCACTCTTGGTACTCTATTGCCTTGCCAGTCTCACAAGCTCTGTCTTCTGCTTTTTTCTCCTTGATCTCCACCCTCTCATCACAGCTTTTGCCTTCAGGTGAGCTGTCTTTCTGCTTGCTGCTTCTCCCAGCTATCTGGAGCCATCTTCCCTGCTCTCCTTATTACTTGTTTGTGCTCTTTCTGTGCCCGTTCCTCGCAGGCCCTAAAAGAAGAGCTTTCTGCCAAGCAGGACTCTATCAATTTCCTGCTGCACCAGCACAGACAGCAGGAGGAGAAGTGCAGGAAGCTGCAGCAAAGGCTTGAAGAACTGGAGGAGGAATGCAAGATGTCCAGCAGCCACCAGCAGCACCTCCAGTCTCTGGTAGAAGCACTCAGAAGGTGAGTGTTTCCTCCTTCTGCATCCTAGAGGTGGTTTGCTTCCAGTTCTGGGAGTTTGGAGGTGTTATAGTCAAAGAACTCATCTGCCCTACCACATGTATGCCTCTGTTTGTCACTTGAGCATCCTTCTGTCACTGTTTTTCATGCTCTACTCTGAATCCTAAGGCTGTCTTGGAGATTTAGAGCAATGTTGGAACACAAGACACCTCCCTCTCGACTTGCTGCTTCAATGAATTCTGTTCTTTAGGTGCCCTTTCCTAGCCACTGCTTCTCACTAAATGAAGGCAAAGCTGCCTTCCTTTCTCTTTCCCTCTTCAGTTACCTTGTGAGGCAATGAGCAAGTTCTTCCTGACCGTGCTTCTCACAGCTTCATCCTGGAATGATGAAAATGGGATCTGTGACTCTTCAGGCCTCTTCATTCTTCTGAGTCTTGTCTTTGCAGTGACTGTGCAAACCTTGAGAAAACCAGGGAAGAGCTACAGCAACAGCTTGAAGTAACGGAGCAAGAAGCCTCACGTCTGCGTCAAAGTAACACTGAACTGCAGCTGAAGGAAGAATCAGCCCAAGGAGGAAAGCTGGAGCAACAACAGACAATGGAGAGAGCACGTCGTGACCAGGAGCTCCTGTGAGCATGAAAGCTTTCTGTGGGCAGGGGTGGGCATTGCTGGACTTCAGGAGTCCCACCATAAAGTGAATTTTGTATACTCATCATTTGTAGCGTAGAAGGATGAAGGGAGGACTTGGGCAAGTCTGGCTACCTACTGACATACAGCATAGCTGCCTCCTTGTACTTTCTTTGTGACACTTTAAAAAATCATTCCAAACCTGGCCAGAGTAGCTGATGGTAGGCATAAGCTGAAACAAGAGAGATTCGTATGGGATTTAAGGAGAAGAAAAAAATTGAACCATGAAGGCAATCAGGCAGCAGAACAGGTTGTTCAGAGATTTGTGCAGTTCTATCCCTGGAAATTTGGAAGATCCAATTGGATAGAGCCTTGAGCAACCTGGATTGATCCCATAGCTGACCCCAGCTGCTTTGAGCTGACAGTTGAGCTGGAGGCCTCCTGGAGTCCCTGTTAGCCTGAATCATCCTGTGACCCTATAATTATTGGACTGGTAATTCATACACATTTCTTCACCAAATACATACAGGCTCTTTCATCGTTTCACTGCTGAAGGCAAGAGTATTTGTGGCAGTATTAATATGGATTTTAAAAGTCTGCCTTATCTAGAGAAGACCTTTGGAAAGTCCTGTATCCGATGTTATCAAAAGGACGAGAGAGAACTAAGAGTCAGGAAGCTACTGACAGCACCTGAACTTCTCAGAAATGTTCCGTGATTTTTGGAAGTTTGTTTTACTTTCTGAATGGTGAATGTTTCACCTACAGCAATGAAAAAGAGCAATGCAGCTCAGGTCAGGAAATTCCACTATTCTTTAGGTGTAAATATAAAGCTGTTGAAAATTATTCAGACTGCCGTATCTGGTATGCAGTATGTACTTTCAGGTTTGGAAATGAGAATGTTTTTACATTAAAAACATAATTGCCTTTGCCCTCCTTGTAGGCTGAAGGACTTAGCTGCACTTGAAGGAAGACATTCATTATTACAGAGTGAGTTGGTCGTTGCGAGAGAGGCGCTGGAGGAATCTCGCCTTCAGAAGGATCTGCTGAAGCAAGAGAAACATCAGCTCACAATTGCACTGGAGAAGGTATGGTCACGTTATTCCTAGGTTGCACTTGTGGGAGGGGTGGTTGTGATAGCAGGACCACCACAGATGCTGTTTCTGGTAGTAGAAGACAGGGAAAATCTTTCTTCTTCTTGGAAAATGGTGATCAGACAACACAGGCTCTTTGGGGTGGTTAGTCCCCACGTGCTTATTGGGACCACTGAACTGGGAGTATGTTGGAGACTTAAACGAGGATCTGGAGTTGCTGCTTGAAGGCAGGGATTTTCCTGCCTTTGTTAATCATGTTCTTTGGTCTCTGCAGGCAGAACAGTCAGTAGCAGAGTTGACAGGAGCTCAGAATAAGCTGAATACTGAAGTAGATGATCTCCGTGTTGCAGTAGCAAAGATGAGCAGTATCAATGAAGCTCTGGCGTTGGATAAAGTGCAGCTGAACAAACTTGTGTTGCAGGTGAGCAGAGTTGTTAAAGATCTTCCCAAGTGTTTGTCTTCAGCTGCTGCTTCTCAGACTTCTTGCCTTCAGACAGTAGTGCTGACTGAACATGGAAGTGTTTTTCCTTTTTCTGTCCAAGCTAAGCCTCCTACAGAATAAATCTTACTCTATTTCATTTCCTTTGTGCTTCTGTGATTGTAGCTAGAGCAAGAGAATGATGTTCTGTCAGGTAAAGTGGATGAGATGAAGAAAGCAAGGATCTCTGACCAGGAGAGGCTGAACCTGTGTGAAAGAACAAATGAAGAGCTCAGCATGGAGAAAGCCCACCTGGAGCAGCTGCTGAAGAAAGCAGAGGAGCAGAAGGAGGGGCTGCAGGTAGAGCTGACAATAATGGCAGAGGAGAAGGCAGAAACCCAAGAGAAACTCAATCAGGTGAGACTCAAACCTGGTGCTTTCTGGATGGGCTTTTGTCTGCTTGGCTGAGTGAGGCTGTTTCTGAATTCTATGGGTTTCTTTGTCAAGGAGACACTTAGTAGTGCTGGAGTTCAGAAGGTTTAGTTTACTTCTTTTTGGAAACATGTTGATAGCTTGCAGAGCTGTTCTGCCCTTCTCTGAGTTGTCTTCTGCTTCTACAGATTCTTTTTATCCACCTGTGTTGGCCTTTTTTATGGCTTTTGATAAGCTGCAAAAGAGGTGCTTGTGTTGTCCATGAATCTGAGTGGGGCCTACTTGTGGCATAAGAAACAAACTGTTTAACTCCGAATCTTTTTTCTGAAGCAAAACCCAAGGCTGCATGTTTCTGTTCATGCTTATTTGTTGTGAAGTCTGGAACTTTCAAAACTCCATTTCTTTCAACCCTAGAGAGTGGGACAGAGCTGCAAGTCCCTGTCAGCTCTCTTGTATTGCTAAGTATGGGAACAATGTCTTGAAATTGTATTTTAGGACATTTTGTGCAATTTTGTGTTTGAAAACCTGCCTGTGGAGAAAAGGATCTAGGGGTGTTGGTCAACAGCTGCCTGAATGTGAACCAGCATGTGCCCAGGTGACCAAGAACGTGGCCTCACCAGTGGCATCCTGGCTTGTCTCAGATTAGTGTGGCCAGCAGGACTAGGGAACTGGTCATCCCCCTGTACTTGGCACTGGTGAGGCCACCCTTCAAATACTGGCTTCAGTTTTGGGCTCCTCACTGCAAGAAAGACATCAAGCTGCTGGAGTATGTCTGAAGAAGGGCAATGAGGCTGGTGAAGGTTCTACAAAACAGGTCTTATAAAGGAGCAGCTGAGAGAGCTGGGCCTATTTAGTCTGAAGAAGAGGAAGCTGTGGGGACACCTTCTTGCTCTTGATAACTACCTGAAAGGAGGTGTGGGTTGATCTCTTTTCCTAAGTAACAAGTGATAGGACACAACCTCAGGTTGTGCCAGGGAGGCTTAGTTTGGGTATTAGGAAAAAATTCTTCACTGAAAGGTTTGATGAGCATTGGAACAGACTGCCCAGGGAGGTGGTTGAGTCACCATCCCTGGAGACATTTAAAAGATATTTAGATGTGTTGCTTAAGGACATAGTTTAGTGGTGGACTTGGCAGTGTTAGGTTTACAGTTGGACTTGATCTCAAAGGTCTTTTCCAACTGAAATGATACTAAGATTCTATGAATTGTTAGACCTGCTCTTTAGGCTTTGAGGAGGAAGATGAGAAAAAGGTGATCACACACATGACTCTTTGCTCTGGACTTATTGGGTACCCTGTGAAAAGAGCTGGGGAGAAACTTGTCAGTGGAGGAGATGAAGGAGTTTGTCAGCATTTAAATATCAGTTTCATGATGCCCAATTGTGGGTATTATGGGGTAACTTTGGGAGAATTGTTTGTTTCTGATGGTCTGTTTTCTGGTAGATAGTCTTCATTTTGGAGTATGTGGGATGTTTGGTAAATACTGTTATACTGAAGAAAAAAGCTAAAAAGTCATGGTTCATCTTCAAGCTTAAATACCAGCGAGGTGCATTAGACAGCTTCTTTGTGTAAGGCAAGTAAAGAATATTGTTGGCATGAACTGCTGTGCAAATACAGTCTACCATGTCTCCTTGACCATATCAGCCAGACTTCCCTAAATCACTACCTGACCCTGCTCACCGTAAGGGCAGTTTCCCTGCTGAGCATCATCTCACTGCATTCACCTGCTTTACTAAAGTAGGTGACAGTTTGATTTTTTTAATTTTTTTTTAAATATTTTTTTCCTAGAAGGAGAAACCATATGTATTTTCACTTTTTCCAGCAAGCAAAGTTGCTTTTGCTCAACCTTTCCAGAAAATTTCCAGCACTGGAATAAGATTCTGGTGGAATTTCAGTTTGCAAGGTGGAAGTTTTGGAAGATGCAGTATTTTTGCATGAAAATATGTAGTCTGTGATATTTGTGTTTGTCAGGAAGGAGCTGTCTGATCCCAGGCAACACAGTAGGGCCTTACACATCACTTTGAAGTTAACAGTGCCAGTGCCTTTAGGCAGCTCAGGGTATTAGTGCGGTACACAGCAGATGCTCTTAAACTTTCAGCCCAAAGTAAAGGAGCTCGGTCTTGTCTGGCTCGTTCAGAAGTGGCACTGGCTGACTCTGCACAGAACTCCAGAGAAAAGACTCTTAATTGTATTTTGTTCTGCTTTCAGGTTGCCCACCAGCAAGAATCATCCAGCAGTGGTTTGGAGCGGTTGCGCCAGGAGTCCTCTCGCCAAGGGCACGCGCTGGCCAAGGTGTCCAAAGAGAAGGAATTCCTGGTGCATGAGAAGGCTGCCCTAGAGGTGCGACTGGCAGCTATGGAGCGGGACAGACAAGGCCTTTTAGAGGAGCTGGCAGAGGCCAGGTAAAGGCGTGGAGGAGACCCAAGGCAGGACATGATTTAATGTCTGTAATTGTGAAGGTGGTAATCATTACATGAGGATTAATGGCACCCTGTGTGCTTTTCAGCTGTTTCCACCGTCCACGGACAGAAAATGGAGGAATCCCAAGGAAAAAAACAAACAAATAGAACAGTAGAGCATGATTTGAATGTTATTTTTCTGACAGCTAAAGCTAACAAAACTGTCCTGAGCCTTGAGCTCATGTTTATGCCCCTTTGCAAGTTCCAGTGTGAAGTCCAAAGTAAGCCAGCTTGGCTCTGCATTGAGTAACAGTTAAACCATGCAGACACTTACAGAAACCTGAAGCTTCTCTCTGTTTTTGGTTTCTTGTTCTGTGCATTTGAACATAGATCTTTCCTAGTCGAGTAGATTGACGTGGAATCTTCAGAATTCAAGGCTGTTCCATAAGGATGTTGTGAGTAGGAAACTGCCATTTAGGGTGAAGCTTAGAGGCTCATGATGAAAATCTTGAAGGCCTTCTATTTCTAAGTTAACTCATGTTATCTGTGGTGCAGGTTACACCAGCAGCAGGGAATCCTCTTTTGAATTCTCCACAGTCATTGGGGATTCTTGCCTATCTTTGATGTCTGGCTTCTGTACTTCTTACTACATGCAGTTTACAGACAGACGTCATGGAGAAGTTATTACAGGGATGGAACAAGATTCTGTGCTTCTGCTGTATCAGGTCTCTAAGATTAAATGTGACAAGTTCTGTTTTTCAAAAAAAGAAAAAGTATCAAGATGTTTGTCCTCCTCTTAGGTGTTTTATTTTAGAAGATTCCTGAACTTGCTGAGCAGAACAAGTGATACTTTAGAGATTGTTTGGCTTGCTTCTTGACTTTCACACTCCACCAGTCCAGAGTGTGTTGTTAGCAAGGCTGATAAACACCATTTGGACTCAGTTTGTTTCTCGACAGCTGCTGTCTGAGATCCAGCTTCTCTTCTTTGATCCAGCTGAATGATGTTTGGTCAGTTATTGGGCTGTTACTAGATTATTAAATGTTTGGCTCCTTTTTTTTTTTTTGGTTTTTTTTTTGTTTTTAAAAAGGGACAAATAATATTTTTTAAATAAGAGATAAATTAGTTATAAAGAACTTTTGGCAATTGATAACAAAAAATCAGCAACTCTTCTTGCCAGATGTCATAGAATCATAAAATGGCTTGAGTTGGAAGGGACCTCAAAGACCACCCAGTTCCAAAACCCCTGCCATGGACAGGGACACCTCCCACTAGAGCAGGTTGCTCAGAGCCTCATCCAGCCTGGTCTTAAACACTTCCAGGGTTGAGGCGTCCACGGCTTCTCTGGGCAACCCGTTCCAGTGTATCAGCACCCTCATAGTACAGAACTTCTTCCTAATGTCCAATCTAAATCTACCCTGCTCTACTTTAAAACCATTGCCTCTTGTCCTATCACCACATGCCCTTATAAAAAGTCCCTCCCCAGCTTTCCTGCAGGACTTTTTCAGATGCAGTGAGGCTGCAAGAAGGTCTCCCCAGAGCCTTCTCTTCTCCAGGCTGAACAAGCCCAACTCCCTCAGCCTGTCCTCATAGGAGAGGTGCTCCAGCCCTCTGATCATCTTTGTAGCCCTCCTCTGGACCTGCTCCAACAGATCCATGTCCTTCTTGTGTTGGGGGCTCCAGAGCTGGGTGCAGTACTTCAGGTGAGGTCTCACAAGAGCAGAGTAGAGGGGCAGAATCCCCTGCCTTGACCTGCTGGCCACCCTTTTGATACAGCCCAGGATACGGTTCTCAATAGCCTTTTGTTGTCACAGTTTTGGACTCTTCTGTTTTAGAGACTGACTTCTATTTATCCTTAAAATGGAGCATTTTTACTTTGGACTGTCAAGAGACTGGTGCAGTTCGAAATACGTGCTTGTTCTCCTTCTTGAAGATACATCCTCCATTGTCCATCAAAGTAGTGAAATCCTACTGTTGTGGGTTTTCTTGTACCACTCAGGTGCCCCTTTCCCCAGAAGGATGTTATCCTGGCTGCGTTCCTGCACTAGGGAGGCAGTGCTGTGTATGGTAGGAACCTGGCACACCACGACCCTGTGTTAGATCAGAGAGGTAACTTGCACTCCTTGTTCCAGAATCCTGTCTGTCACATGCAGCGGTCGGTTGAAGTCTATGGATGGCACAGGTTCCATCTACAGTGCTACAACTTCCCTTTTAAACAGTGACAAGTCATTTGGGCTCCTACCTACTGAGTTAGCAACATTTGAATAGAGGTAGCAAGTTTTTCTCTTGAACTTCCTACAGTTTAAACTGGAGGCTGCTTGTCTCTCCTTTCAGATAGTTCTTGCTCAGATCAAATCTCGTTCAGACTTCTTACAAATGCTGCCACAAGCATGAGATTGTACTGTATCATCTGATGTATTTACCTAGTCCCTTTTAAATATAAGGAGTCTGGAAGATCACCTACCTCTGCCTTCATGATGAACAGCATTAAAAAGTCATGAGGCAGCTGGGGAAATACTCTTGTTCTGTCCCCCTGCAGAGCAGCTCGGAAGGGCTGTGAGCAGAGGCTGGGCTTTTGCTTGCTGGTGCAGACCTTGTTGGCACAGCTCTTTAAGATGTGGCTCTTGAGATCCAATTCAGCCAGGCTTTCTGTGGTACACTAGGACAAAAGAAAAGCCTGGGCATTCCCTCACAGGGACCTGTCTTGCTGTTTTCAATGGCAGAAATATGCCATGCAACCCATTTTCTGTACTTGGCAGTGGGAATCTTGAACCACTTCTTACTGGAATAACTCTCTGTGGCTGTCAGAAGCAAGAAACTCATTTCTCTCTGTATTTGCAACTTATAGGTCAGTGAAGGAGACCCTGGAGTCCAGCCTGTTTGAGGCTCAACAGCACGTATCTCAGCTGGAGATTACCAGGAGTCAGCTTGAAATCCAACTTCATGCAGTCACACAGGCCAAGGAGGTGATACAAGGTGAGAGCCTCATGCTCTTTGTTCCTGGTGATCCCCCTGCCTAGGGAGGGTGGTATAAAAATAGCTGTCTGTCCACAGAGCTTCTGAGGAGTGAAGGAGATGGAGACAGATGGCTTAAGGTCAGTAAAGTCAGGACCATTGTTTGTGTAGACTCTGAATCTTGCCATTTGTCGTGTTTGCAGGAGAAGTGAACTGCCTTCAATGTGAGCTAGAAGAAGAGAGATCTCTCATGAAGCAGGAGCGGGAAAACATGGCACAACAGCTCTTGCAGACAGAACAGCAGTGTGACAATACCCTCAGACTTTGGCAGACTGAGCATGAAATGGAAAGAAACAAGCTCCTGCAAGACGTGGTAGGAAACAAGGAATTCTTCAAGTTTCTGAATTGTTCAAGCATGTTGTGTGGGCTGGCTTTAGAAAAATAATAGCCTGAGTGTGTGAAATGGCAGCAGTCACTTGTGCTAGGCCAGGCAGCAGGGTGTACTTGAAGGCACATGAAGACCCACAGGACTATGATGGGACAGTAAAGGCAGCTGCAGATTCAGTGTGGGCATAAGACGAGTTCAACAGAAGGTTGGACAGCCCCACACAAAGCATGGCAGTAGAAGGATGGGATCTTACCAGACTTCTGTACACCATGAAGTAGACTCCTGACATACCTGCCAGCTGCAGTCACGGGAGCTTTGTTCCTTGCTTTCTGTCCTTCAGAGGTTGACAGAGGTATTATCTTTGGGCTTAAAGCTTATGGAACAGGCCCCTTGTTTGTCTTACTTCAGTTCGTGGCCTGTCTTGTAACTAGGACATCGGGGTACTGCAGTCCATCTGCATCTTCTCCTTGATGGAAAGGTAGGTGAGCTTGGAAAATTGAGATGCTGAGAATAGAGAGAAATCCTAGGAGAGTGGTGCTAGGAAACAGGCAGCCATCAGAGAGGGCAACTCCAATCCAGCAATTCCACCTCCTGACCCTCCTTTTAAGGTCGTTGATAAGCCATAATTTATGGAAGGCACAAAGCCACTGCTGTGCACTGTGCCGGTCAGGACTCGTGGAAGAGTTGAAGCTTCATATTTATTTTTATTTTTTTTTGAGAAACTTGGCTGGAACTTCGTCCTGAAGTCTTTTTTCTCCCCTCATCAGGCAAGTGAGCGGGAAGGACACCGTTCAGAGCTGCAGAAGATGCTGGAACAATGGCAAAAAGAGAAGGCAGAGACAGAAGGGGAGCATGAAAAGAAGCTGTTTGATTTGAAGCAGAAAGTTGCTACTATGGAAGCTCAACAAGAAGAGCAACAAACTAGAATGGAAAATGCAAAGCAAGAGGTAAAGACTGTGAAAGGAGAATTTGTGTGGCTTTTTGCAAGGCTAGAGCTGTGGGAGATGACTGGATATTGGGCTGTGTGGAGCCCTACATATTTTCTGCATTGAATTTGGTGAAGTGAAAGGTACCTCTATAATTTACAATCCCGTCCTTGCTAATTTTATCCTTTTCAAAATTAGAGATAAGGAAGCCCATCAGTCTTTGAGTCTTGCCACACAGATTTTGTATGCGAAGTTTAACCCTGTCTTCTGTTTATTTCTGTGCAGGTCCTGCTAGAAAAGGAGAGTGAGAAGATTGCTTTGTTAGAGACACTACTCCAAACTCAGGGAGAGCTAAGAGAGGCCGCCCAGCAGCTAGAGAAGCTCAGGCAGGAGGTGGAAGAGCAGCGAGAGAGTGGGCAGGTAAGTCTGACTAGTAGAGTAGGTTGAAAGAACAGGCAGTTGGATGTAAGCTGAGAGATCCGGGTAACAGACTGAAGGGCAGTAACAAGGAAGTAAAACCTAAGTCCTGGGACTGAGGAGGTGAGCACTACTGCAGGCACTGGAAGGCACAGAGCCTGGTAAGTTCCAGAGATCAGAAACAGGAAGGAATGGTTACAGTGGAAGCAGAGCTGGGTAGAAAAGCAGAAAGAAGCGGCTGAATGAATGTGGTTTTAAGACAGAAAGAGAAAAAAACTGAACCTGATGGCAGGTCCCAGTAGCTTGCTTTCCATTTGTATTTACAGAATGTCAAAGAAAAGCTGCAAGCAGAGCTGCAGGAAATTCAGAGTAAGGTCAAGGCAGTGGAGACCAGGCACAGGGAAGAAGTCAAAACTCTCAAAGAGGAAATGAATATTCTTCTTCAGCAGAGGGATGCTCTGCAAGAACAGGTGAGTGAAACAGCAACAGCTACTCCAGCCATCAAACAGGTGGTCTCTCCACTTAGAATCGTAGAATGCCTCGGGTTGGAAGGGATGTCCAAAGGTCATCTGGTCCAACTCCTGTGCAGTGAGCAGGGACATGCTCAACTAGCGTAGGTTGCTCAGAGCGTCATCAAACCTGACCTTGAATGTCTCCAGGGATGGGGCCTCCACCACCTCCCTGGGCAACCTGTTCCAGTGTTCCAC
>WTSP01022574.1:18202-37526 GCA_025331215.1 Actenoides lindsayi
AATGTCTCCAGGGATGGGGCCTCCACCACCTCCCTGGGCAACCTGTTCCAGTGTTCCACCACCCTCAGAGTAAAGAATTTCTTCCTAATGCCCAATCTAAATCTCCCCTTCTGTAGTTTAAAACCACTGCCCCTCATCCTATTGCTACTTCTTGCCTTTCCGTTGCAGAGAAGCAGGCTGATGGGGTAATCCCTCTGACTGCCATCATACTGTGATCTCCATCTCAGCTGCTCTGAAGGAGACATACCAACCAGCTGAATCTCAGCTGCAAGCATGGGCTAGTCCTTTTGCCTGTTTGCCAGTAATCATCAGAGTGGATTTCTGCTGGTCTTGTGAGGTGATTTTTCAGATGAACGTGGTGACCCACTTAGATTTTTAAACAAGTTGGCTGTATGTATCCATTGTGAATCTGGTACTTTCATGACAGGGTGAAATTTAAAGTTTTTTCCCTTTCCTCACAGTATATGATATGGCTGACAGTGACAAGCTGTAGTCTTTGACTGCTTTGTTATCTTTTACTTGAGGTGGAAGAGTTGACCTCTCAGCTAGCAGCTTCTGAAGAATCCCAGCAAATGATTGGCCACAAAGCTCAACAAGATATGAGTGACGCACAGGAGCTGTTAAGGCAGAAAATGCTGGAGATTGTGCACCTCCAGAAGATCTTGGAGGAAAAGAGGAATCACTGGGAGGAGATAGAACATCAGAATAAGGAGCTTAAAGTGTGTTTGCAGTCCTTGGAGGGGGAAAGGAGTCGATGGGAAGAAGTGGAGTGTCACAACACAGAATTTCAGGCTTTGTTGAAGGTCCTAGAGAGTGAAAAAGCCAGGTAAATGAAAGGCTGTCAGATTCTCCATTCTGTTTCATGGATTCCCTCTTTCACATCTCTGTAGATACAAGTGGCTCTGGCAGCATTTCCTAAAAAACAGAGTTCTGAACTATCCATGCAGATATGTTTCATTTTCCTGTTATGTTTCATTTTCTTTTCTTTTAATACTTCAGTTACAGTTTTTCTGAAGACAGTGGCTTTTGTAGCAGTTCTTTCCTTAAAAGGAGGTCTTCTTTTCTTAGGTCAGCATGTTAATACTGTTAAATGAAACTTTCAGGGGTTTTAAAACTGAAACTCACCAAACGAGACAGAATGAGCTGCAGTATAATGAGCTAGATAGATCCACCAGCTCTGCCTTGGATCCGGTAAACTTGAAACATTTGGGATTTGTATCAGTCTCCCATCCTGATACCTTTGGTTGGCAGAAGCCATCATAAAACCATGATTTTGAACTAAGCCAGATTCCCCTTTAGGGCACCCAAGAAAGATGTGCCATCTCTTTTCTCATTCCTCAAAAAATCCAGACAGGCACCTGGAGGGGCTCGAGCAGGGTCCCTGCCAGCCTCAGCAGTTACAGGTGTTGCTGTCTGTCCAAGGAATGACAGAAAGAAGAGGTAGGTAGGTTACTTCACTTGGTAGTCCTGCCAGTCTTCAACACCTATCTTCGTTGAAGAAGGGAAATAAAAGGCAGTGCACTCTGGCTTCCTTTATGGAGGATGTTGCATATTATATATGGATCTGAGTTATTTCCTCCAAGCCTTCAGTACCACTTCTGGTATCAGCCTTCATTTCTCTAGCTGCAGGTAACGTGGGTGCTGGCAGGTCTTAGGAAACTCCCTGTCATGGTTTAATCCCAGCCAGCAGCTAAGCACCGTGCAGCTGCTTGCTCACTACTCCCCCTATAGTGGGATGGGGTGGAAAATCAGAAAGTAAAGTAAAACTTGTGGTTTGAGATAAAAGCAGTTCCGTAACGAAAATAAAATAATAATAGTAATGAAAATTAATATAGCAAAAATAAAGAGAGAAATGAAACCCAAGGAAAGACAAGTGCTGCACAGGGCAGCTGCTCACCACTGGCCTACCGATGCCCAGACAGTCCCCAAGCAGTGCTCTGCCTCTCCCAGCCAGCTCCCCCCAGTTTATATACTGGGCATGATGTCCTATGGTATGGAATATTCCTTTGGCCAGTTTCAGTCAGCTGTCCTGGCTGTGTCCCCTCCCAACTTTTTGTGCCCCTCCAGCCTTCTTGCTGGCAGGCCATGGGAACCTGAAAAATCATTGGCTTAGCTGTGGCTAAGTAGTGTTTATACTAAAACATCAGTGTGTTATCATTATTATTTTCATGCTAAATCCAAAACACAGGATTGTACCAGCTACTAGGAAGAAAATTAACTCTATCCCAGTCAAAAGCAGGACACATCTTAAAGGTCACCCTACTGTCAGTTGCTGCTGTTCCTACCAGGACATACTAGCTAGGGGAAGAAAATGTCTTTTCATTATTGACAAACCCTCTCCTTTGGAGTCTCACTAATCAAATGAAAAAATTTCCTCTTCCCTGATGTCTTCATTTCAAGACTTTATTATGTTTATATTCACATTCCCATCTCAAAAAAATTGGGTGTTTAGCCAGTAATTCACCTTTCTTCTGTGGAAAAAAAAGCATAGTGAGCACGTGCTTGGGTATGACTACCAGCCTAGCTTAGGACTCTTGTTTAGACAAACCTCAGCAGACAAAGCAGTTTTGCCCTTGGTGGTAGAAGTCTCAAGAGTTTATTAAGTGTTATACCATGTAGTAATGAGTTGCATGGTCTTTCAGGCTGACTCTGTCTCTGGAAGAGAAGGAACTGAGCCTCAGAACTCTGGAAGAAAAAAACCTTGAGCAGCACAATGAGCTGTCTCGGCTTCTTTCTGATATTCACCAAGCCAAGCAGCTCCATTCAGACCACAGAAGAGAAATACAAGAGCTCAACAACCAGGTGACTTATGCACTAGCATCCTGTTCTCCAAGCACATTGATTAACCACCTTCATCTTGTAGGCCCCAACTTGTTTTCCCTCCCAACACCATATGCTCCTGTATTCTTCCCAGAGACTTTGTACATTGAGGTCAAGGTTTGTTCTGCTCTGTTCTGCCTGTGTTTTCCTCCATTCTCATACAGTTCACGGCCTTAAAGCTCTGAGGAGAAAAAGAAGACTCCATTGGAGCTTCTCAGTCTCTCTGTTAGAAACATCCCCAGATGGTTTTTCTACCTCTGCTGGGCACTGAGCAGTCTGTTGGAACAGAAGGTGTTAGTGCAGTCTGCGGAAGGCACTTCCATCTCAGCCAGTTCAACTGGCATTTTGGAGATGTGTCGTAAACAATGCTGATTGTCTTCCCTTTACTTCTACTCCCAAGCACCCCTGGCAGCCCCACTCCCCATGGAGGGATGCTTGATCTGCCATCTCACCCTGCCAGCCACCCACTCTCACCCTCTCACACACACACAGAGCTTCATTTTTGAGACTGGAAAGCATGAAAGCCTGACAGTTGGACCATTCCTTTTGGGATGGGGAAACTTCCTTTTGGCCCCTTAGCCTCCAGATACCTGTTTCTAGCTTATTTTACTCCATTTGAATACTTGGCTTTGTGCTTTCTGTTTCCAGTGTGTTTTTTGCTTGCATTTCTCCTTCATTCCTTCCTCTACTTCCTGGTCTGCTGCCTCAGTAGCAGCACAGTCCTGAGGCTCTGTGCATCTCTTACAGATAGAGTCACTGCAGGAGGTAGTGCTGGAGAAGGAGGCTGGCCTAGCAACTCGAGAAAAGCAACTGCTACAGGATCTGGAGGAGTCCCGAGCAGGCGAACGGTGTTTGAGGGACTCTTTGCATGTGCTGGAGGCTGAGATGTCTGACCTACGTTTGAGGCTTTGTAGCACAGAGAACAGAGCAAAGGCATTGGCCACAGAGTGTCAGCAGGCTAACAGTGCCCGCTCTGAAGCCCAGTCCCAGTTGGACAAACTGCACTTGGTTCTCCACTGCATGATCTGTGACAGTGGAGACTTAGTCACTTGGAGTTCAGGTAAGCGTGAGAGGCTGGGTTAACAAGTCTATAGAGCACATATAGGAGAGCACATGAGGGGAGGGGTGGTTCTTTGTAACCTTGATATGATAGACTTAAGTCCTTTCAGTTTAGGCTGAGTCAAGCCTTGGGAAGTCTTGAAAGCCTGACATCCCTGCACAGAGACAATGTTTGTATGTGGAGAAATGACCAGCATCAAAACAAAATTGGGCCCAAATCATGTCAAGTCACAGGGCATGTGCATTCTTCCTTGAGGTAGCACTGACATTTGTGGTCATCAAAATGTTAGCCTGTGACACACATCTTGCCGTAATGCGACCTCTAGGGCAATGTCAGAGGCACTGCCACCCTCCTCTGTGTACAAAGAGGCGTTGTGTCTTGGACACCCTTCAATTAAAGCTTGAAACAGAATGGCTTCTCTCTTCAGAACAGGCTCCTGTCTGGGGTGTAACAGTTTCTCAGGCCAGGGACCTTCCTGCAGAGCTCACAGTGGACAGAGTGGCAGCAGCCCTACAAGACCTGCGTCAGCACCTGAAGCAGACTCGGCAAGATCTGGTAACGTGTGTCTGGTGCACCCAGAAATCCTGTTCCTCTGCTGGACTGAACTGACAAGCAGAGTGCCAAAGTCAGAATGGGTGTAAATTCTTGTAGGCCAGGTTGACTTGCTGCCATGGGGAGGAAGGAGAATCATCTACCGTTACTGTCCAACTGCCCCCTCTCACCTTGGCTGTTTCTGCCTCTTTGTCTCCTGCCAGCAGTGGCTCTGAGAGATGATACTTCTGTTCTTACCTCTTCCAGAATGATGCGAGGAAGAAGATACAGGACTTGGAGCTGGAGCTAAGCAAGAGGCAAGCTGAGAGGGACAGCTTCAGTGCCCACAATCAAGAGCTGCAGAAACAGTTGGCTCAAAGCCAGGAAGGTACAGCTTCTCCTTTCCAACCTATTGACACCATCCCATCTCATCAGTAGGGATCTTCTCTGGTACTGTGCAGAGGGAAAGTGCAGTACCCGGAGATGGGAAGAGGAGAAAAACAACAAAGACAAGACTTATGTGTAGAACTATCAGTGAAAGCTTCTTATAGAGAAAATGCCAGTGGCTGGCAGTGGATTGAGCTGTGCTACCAGTGATGATGTGCAGAGGTGGTACCTTTTAGGTCACGTGTCGCTACTTAAGTAGATGTAGCTTGATGCCTCACAGCATCCTTCTCTGGGTGCTCTTTCAAAGCACCAACGTGCAAAAGCCTTGTCTTACTGACTTCCTTTTCCTCCTACTCTGGCAGAAGTCATTAATACAGGATATTAATACTCTGGCAGAGTCATAGAGTATTAATTCAGTGTTAAGCTCCTGTGTTATTGCATCCTTTCTTTCCTTCTTTTCCTAGTTCTCTGGTAGCTAGTGCTTCTGCAGCCTTCTAACCTGTTTTCTTGCTGATGCTGATGTGGTGTCTGAGCTCCCAGCCACAGCAAACTCAGTTTTTTACTTCCCTAGCCACTTCTTACTTACACCTTTGGTAACATCTTCACTGCTTTTCATGTGTAACTACTTAGCTCTTCCTCTCATCTCCAAGCCATCCCAGAGCCTCCAGGGTTATTTGCCTCTCTGTATAATAGCTGGACAGGCATCCCGCTCCTTTCTCTGTCATTGTTTTCCCACTTTCCACATCAGAATTGCTTTTTCATCTCACTGTCTTGTTTTCCTTGTCTCAGACTACAAGAACAGAGAAGTGTGGCCACTGCTCATTGCCTCCCCCACAGGCTGTTTCCTGCTTAAGTAGTGCCTTTACCTGTTCAGTATTTCATGTTCCCTTTCTGAGATGGAATTGCTGATCGTTTTCCAGACTCTTTACAGGAGAGTTTTGCAGGCCTTAGATCATCACTCATTCTGGAATATCTGTAGTTTTTACTACATCTGTTACATATAATAACAGCTTCTGCCATTTAATGGATCCTGCATGTCCCCCTCGTCATTTTTTTTCCCCTCTTCAGTTCCCATCAGTTAGTTTATCCTATTAGTTTAGTTTTAGTTCCTGTCTGTCTGTTCTTTTTGCCTTAGGTCTCATAGTGGTGTGATACTCGACTATTCTTGCCTTGCTGTTGTCCTGATGTCACTCAATATTTCCTTTCTTTTTTTTTTTTTTTTTTCCTGCCAGGGCACAACATATTCCCCGGCATTTGTTTGGAAATGCAGCAAAGTGCGTCTTCAAGCACAGCACTGACATCTGTCCTTTTCTCTAATGTCTCTGAAGTCTTCCTGGTCAGTTAACTGTGTCGTAGTCAGTCTTCACTTTTGCTTCTTCATTTTCCTTTAGGACATTAGATCTGACTCTCACTTAACTGTCTGTCCTTGTTTCATCGATGTCAGTTCTGTTTCTAATGCAGTGGATGATGAGCTGCCATGCCCTTAGCCCTGGCCTTTCAACAAGCAGAAAAGTAAACACATTTTCTTATTCATCTGAGCTTTGACACTTTCATTCCTCTTTTTTCCTCTGCCTGAAAGTTCCCTTTATTTATATTTGCTTTGAAAGTCCTTGTGGGCTTAGGGTCTGGAAAATACAGGCAGATATGTAAATGTTTTCTCTGTAGATTGCAAATCAGTTTTGTTTTCCTTTTGTTTTTCTCCTTCTCCTTTACTTTTACTGCTGCAGAGACACAGATGGCAGAACACAAGAAGAACTCTCTGCAAGCTGCCTTGCAGGAAGAGGCTGCTGCTCTAAAGGAGGAGGTTATGACTCTACATCAAGAGGTGGCATCTTTGGAAAGGAAACTCAAAAGCACTGAGAGTCAAAGAAAGGATGATCTGGTGAGGCTGGCAAATGCCATAAGGGGCAATTTCTTACATATTTTTTGTCCTTCTGTTAATAATTGTGAGGAGTGACTTTTTCCAGTGGAGAGCTGAATTTGAGTGGCAGTGTACAGGTTCAGTCCAAATGTGAGAAGATAGAGAGTACACAAATGCTGACCAAGTTTTCCTCATTTTCCCCTTCCTTCCACTCACCATTCTTTGTTTCCCAGACTTTTGCTTTCCTGCCAGGCCATGTAGCTGAATTGGCAGGGTAAGAAAAGACAGTCCAGAAAGGAGAGATCATTAAGATGGCTGATATCACAATGTGGGGAGACTACTAGACCACTACAGTAGCAGAAGAATATTAGTGATATCAGTGGTTGTTTTTTGGTTTAGCTTTTTCAATTGCATTCTTCTGAATAAGCAGGAAAAAATGCTTTAGTCATATAAAGCTCAGTTGTGATTCAGGGTGTTTATTTTCCTCAGTTTTGAAGATTTCTGCCCTTGAAGCTTAAGTCAAAGCCATTTTCAGACTTACCTCTATTTACTTTGCATGGTTTGAGCAATTATTTGTGTCTAAAACCATATTTATATTTGAAAATATCTGGATCTGGAAAAAGACATGAGAAGACAAAGTTTGTTAATAATAGAAAGCTGTTCAACATTGCCCATCTGAGAGCAGACAGAGGGGAAAAAGTAGAGAAATTTGAGAAACAAAAGTGCTGACCCAGATAAATATGTATGTCTGCAAGGGGAAAACTAGTCCTCATTTGAAACACAGAATGACAGACTGATCTGACCACTCAAGAGGGTACAGTGGGGTTCTAGGGGATGATAGCATGAAAACTCTACACGGTAGACATCCAGAAAAAAAAAAGGTAAATGAAGTGTACTTTCTCTCCTTCCTGACAGAGAGAATATCATCATGCCATGCTTAGCCTGGACTTTAAATCCTGGCTGCAGTTCTGACAGCTCTTCCCTAAAAGGAGCACACTAGGGCTAGAAGAGGTTCAGAGAAGGGCAGTGAGAAAGATGAGACTGGCTGGGTAAATTGGGAAAGATGCAGCCTAAAGAGTGGAACAGGAAAGTTCTAAAACATTCTGAGAGGCAGGGAAAGAGGCAGCAGCAGTTGTTCACTTTTTTCCAAGAGATAACAAGAGCCATCTGACAAAACAAGGGCTGTGCTGCAAGCAGATGATAGGAGGTTGTGTACTTAAAGCAGAGCAGACCTGTTGAACTCCTTGACAAGGGTGTTTTAAATACAGCAGGTCAGTGTGGGGGTAAGGAGGAAACTGTGAAAGTTGTCACAAGTGTGGAACAGTGTATCATGTAAGTCTGCCCTACTCTTAAACTTTTCTTTCCTGCTGTGCACTTATAGGCACCATTACATACAGGATACCAGCCTAGACATTGGAGCCAGTGCAGCTCTTCTTACATGATCGATATTTTCCCACTTCTCCATTTACAATGACTCCAAAAATCAGTCATGGATAGAATTGGGTAAATACAATACAGTTCTTAAATCTTTTTTTGAGTGACAGTAGAAAATTTACATTTAGAGTGAAACCAAATTAATAGCTCCATTTTTCTGCTAAAAGTTCAGACTTCAGCCCTTGACTGCCACTGGAGCAGGAGTTGAAATATAATATGAAAACCAAATATACATAGAAGGAATTATCATATCTTTTCCTCCCTGTTTTGCAGCATGAACAGGACAGACTTAAAGAAAAACTGGTATGGGAAATAAAACTTCTTCAGGAATCGGTCATAACCTCTGAAACCCAAGCAAATACAGCAACAGATATGAATCACTCCCTTGAACAAGAGCTCCAAACTACACTGTCTATCTTAAAAATTAAAAATGAGGAAGTAGAAATGCTGTGGAAGAAAATCCAGATGCTCCAGAAAGAGGCAGCAGAGGGAAAAGCTTTGCAGGAGAATCTCACTTATATAACTGCCATCCTGTCAGAGAGGGAGGGAGAAACTAAGTTATACCAGGAACAGATGAGAATGCTGGAAAAGCAGAAAGAAATTCATAACACTACTCTAGATCAGGTTATTAAGGCCATAACAGAGGAAAAACAGAAGATGGAATCCCAGCAAGAACTGATACAGGAGCTGGAGAAGCATCAAGAAAAACAGAGGATTGCTATAAGCGAAATGAGCAAAGACCTGAAAGAGAGAGACCAGGAGATCAGATCCCAGCAAGAACAGATACAGGAGCTGGAGAAGCAGAAGGAAATGCAGAGGGCTGCTGCCAGCAAGATGACCAAAGATCTGGAGGAGAGAGACCAGGAGATCAGATCCCAGCAAGAACAGATACAGGAGCTGGAAAAGCAGAAGGAAATGCAGAGGGCTGCTGCCAGCAAGATGACCAGAGAGCTGGAGGAGAGAGACCAGGAGATCAGATCCCGGCAAGAAGAGATACAGGAGCTGGAGAAGCAGAAGGAAATGCAGAGGAATGCTAGCAGCAACATGACCAAAGAGCTGGAGGAGAGAGACCAGGAGATCAGATCCCAGCAAGAGCAGATAAAGGAGCTGGAGAAGCAGAGGGAAATGCAGAGGACTGCTGCCAGCAAGATGAGCAAAGAGCTGGAGGAGAGAGACCAGGAGATCAAATTCCAGGAGGGGAAAATTATGATTCTAGAACAACATGGTGCATCGCAAGTGAGAAATATGCAGGTGCACCTTGATCATATGAAAGAAAGCTTGAAGGAGAAAAACATAGAGCTTATGTCTCTGACTCAGCAGATCCAAGAACTGGAAGAGGAGAGAGAACAGGCGAAATCTCTTCATAAAAGCCTTGAACACCTGAGGGCAGTTCTTAAGGACAGAGAGAGGGAGTGTGATTCTCAAAGGGATCAGTTAAGACTCTTTCAGCAGTACAAGGAAGAGCAAGAGGGGCATCTGCAAGAGCTTCATGGTAAAGTAGAAAAGATGACACTGTCTTTATCTAAAAAAAATCAAGAGCTTGAATCGCAACAAAAGCAAATCCAGGAAGCTGAAGAAGTCATGGAAAAGCAGTTGAGGACTGTCCGTGACCAACTGGAGCAGACCTTAGAAACCTTAAAAGAAAAGGGCAGACACATAGACATACAAAAGCAACACACATGGAACTGTGAGGAAAAACCAGAAGAACAGGTGCATGGCATACAGGGAGACTTCAGATACACTGAGGCAGTACTGAAAGAGAAGGATTTTGTGATTGAGTCTCAGAAGGAAGTGATTGAGACCTTCCAAAAACAAGAACGAGACTCTGAACAGCAGAAGGAAATTCTGCAGCGTCTTCAAGTGGCACTAAAGCAACAAGAGCAAGAAATTTTATCCCTTAGAAAGCAACATGAGGCATGCAAGGAAAAGAAGGAAAAGCATGAAGCTGAGCAAACAAATCTTCAAGCAATAAAACAGACTCTGAAGGAAAGAGAAAAAAAGACAGAGGTTCTGGAGGAGGCTATCTCTGAACTTCAGCAGCAAAAGGAGGAGACAGCGATGCAGACGAAAGCCATACTGCAAAAACCAGAATCTTCTCTAGAATTTAGAGGTCAAGAGAGAGAGTCTCTGCAAGAGCATGTCCAGGACCTTCGAGAGCTGGAGACAGAAGGTGAGGAGACCAGGAGTCTGCAGCAGGATCAGGACAAAACAGGCCAAATAGTGAAGAAGAATTGTATGGAGTTCCTTGGACAGAGAGAGCAAATGAACATGTTCCAGCTTTGTGAAGAAAACAGGAAAGTAGCACTAACAACATGCCAGAACCAAGTGAATCTGCTTGAGGAAGTGGAGAGGAAGAGAGATGAAGACAATGAAACTGTTGTGCAAAAACCCCAGTGCCAGGAAGAACGGAAAACCTTACAGAATCTCCAGCTTAGGGTGACCAAAAAGAATGAAGGGGTTAGACATCATGGAGAGCAAGAGAAGCTTCTGGAAGAAGGCTATCCTGAGAGGAAACGAGAGACCAAGGCTCAAGGTGAGCAAAAAGGGTTAGAAGAGGAAATAAGAGGTCTTCAGGAACATCTCCAGCACATTCAACAGACTCTGACAAAGAAGGATGAAGAGATCAAGTACCAGAGAGGTAGAGTCAGATATTTAGAGGTGACTCTGACAGGGAGAGAACAAGAGCTCAGGAGGCAGAGTGAACTCCTGAAACACTTAACATCAGCTTTGCGATTGAAAGATGGAGGGGACACCCTACAGAAACAAATCCATAAACTGCAAACATGGAAGGAAGAGGAAGCAGAGAAGAGGAAAGTTCTCCAGGAGAGAGACCGTCTCTTGCAAAGGCAGAAAGAGCTAACCCAACAACTGGAAGATGAGCGGAAAGCAAAAGGGGAAGAACTGGAACGTGTGGTTGCTATTTTGAAGCAGACTGAAAGTGGAGAAATCGAATGGAAAGAGAAGGCACAAGCACTGACTCTTGCCCTTAGCAAGAGTGAAATGGTCAATGGAACTCTAAGGGAAGAAGTAGCCATCCTGCAGAGTATGGTTTCAGAGAGGGACAAGGACCGGTTTCATATTCAGGTAGGCATTGTGATTGATCATTAGTCAACTAAAATGTCTATAAAGGATTTTGAAGATGTTTCCCATAAAGGTGTGGGAATATATGTTCCCATGTATGTATATGTGACCTGCTTGGCCAAAGAAACCATGATGGCAGCTAACAGGCTCACCTGTCTGGGTAGCTCCAGCCAGAGATCGCTCACCTGCTAGAATGTTTTCTGTCAATCTCAGAACTACTGAAAGAACTACAGAGCTTGCCATTAAAATTAAGTCAAGTCCAAAAGCTGGGGGTGGCTAATTGGTCCTCTCCTGTCTAGGCAAGCTTAGCCAGTGTGTCTTGGTCAGGATTTGGCATGGAAAGGGCACAGCTGCCCAGACTAATGTACCAAACTATGGGTGAATTTTATAGCGATGGCTGAACAGCAGCTACACTGATGGTGCTCAGAGCACGCTTTCAGAGATGTAGGTGTCTGAGGTACAGCTTTGTTGGTGTCTTAAAAATAATGGAATATGTACTTTTGCCTGATCAGGCTAAACGTTTCGTTGCACGTCCAGAATGTACTTGTGCCACAGCCCAAAAATCATGAAGACAAATTTGTCTGGATTTCTCCAAGGTGATCTGATTCAGTACTGCTGGTGGAATGGCTGCAGCAGCCTGTGCTGCAAACTTAGCTGGGGCTCCACCAATACTTTTACCATTACATTATTCTACAGGCATATAAAAAATGCTACTAATAAAATGCTATATTTATGCATTCTACATTGCTACATTACTTGAGAAATCGGACCAGCGTGATCAGGACAATGACAGGTATTGTGATCTGCTGATGGGGAGCAGAGAGGTGACAAGGACAGGAAACACAAAAGCAGTGGGAGATTTGGGTTGCATCCATACAGATCAGGTACACAACAGCATTCCACAGGGTAATGCAGCTGCATCCATATAGATCAGTATAGTGCTGATACCAAGACTACATTTATAGATGCTGTCAGAGATTCCTTCAAGGAGCAGTTTCAGCAAGAAACCCCTGAGAGCTCTTGGCTGGGTTCAGAGCAATGCATAGGGCTTGGCTGATAATGGGTTTTGGTTTTTTTCAAAGAGCGGTTCTGTAATGATGATGTAACAGGTAAAGTGAACAAAATGTGGTAGCATTTTATCAAGCAGAAATACACGCATCACCCACATCTTGCATACTGCTTGGTTGTCCAAGGACAGAGAGTAGAACACTAGATAGGAGAGTACACAGCAAAGGTCAAAGAGGATGGCCAAAGACATTAAATAGCTTCCTTAAGAGGAACATGTAAATGTGAAAGTCTTCATGACAGACACAAAATGGCAGAGAGAGGGAGCTGGAAATACTACAGACTTTTGTAAAACCATTAAGTGGCCAAATAGGAAATTACTGTTTCCAGTTTCTCTGAAAACCAGAATGGGGTACACCAAACAAAACTAGCAGGAAGTATGTCAAGAACAAACAACTCCATTTCTTCAAAGTGATCTGGAGGAGGGCCCCTAGGAAAAGGGTGTGTTATTTTGGCCTGTGAACCAGGAGGAGAAGAAGAGGCTTAGCACTGTCCATTCCCGAGTCCAGTCACTCTCCCCTGTGTGCTGATTCTGGCCCTTCCAACCTTTATGTGGCACCAGCTCACATAATCTCCTCTCTGTACCCAGCAGGCTATTGCAGAAGGGGAGCAGCTGTCCTGGCTCTCAGAGAAGAGACTCCTGTCACAGCGGCTGGAACATCTGCAGCAAGCAGTTGCAAGGCTGGAACTTGAGAAGACTGAGCTGAAGCAACTCAATGCTGAGCTCAGGAGGACTCTTGAGCAGGTAAAACAGGCTTTCACTGCCTCTGCAAAGCCTCATGGGCCTCTGAACACAGCACATTTCCACAGACAGCACTCTGGAGTCCTCTGCCTGTTTCCTTCTCTCTCCCGCTTTCCCTGTGGACACACCCTTGATATTCTCTCTCTCTCCTGGCACCCCATTGCCTGTGCAATTGCACGTTCACTCTGGTACCACCCTTCTTGCCCCAGTGTCCCCATCCACACATTGGACACTCTGTGTCAGGAACTGTTTCCTCTTGCTCATCACACAGAGTGTCCTTGGAGAGCTTTTTGCCCCCAGCGTTCTCTGATGCAATTAACAGTCTCTGAGCAGACATCTCCTTGCCACAATGTGCAGAGGTCCTTTTGCTTCTTGTTTGGTGGCAGGTTTCTGTGACCCTTTCTCCCATCCAACGTGCAGGTGGAATGTGAACGGAGGAGACTGAAGAGACACTGTAGTGGTCGGTCACTGCCAGATGCATTTTCTCTCTCTGAGTCTGACCAGCACAAGACGCCTGCTTCCAGACAGGTGAGAGCAGAATCTTTCTTGGTGGGAGGAGGCTCTGGCCATACAGAGGAATGATGGCAAATCCCAGTGGCAGCAGCCCCCCAGTATAGACTTAATAGAAGTTGAGTATTGACCATGGCCCAGGCCAAACTGGTGACTAAGAAGAAATCCTTACGTTTTCTTCACAGGAGGAGTCTCACGTGGCCTGCAGTCATCAGTTAGCTGAGTTGCAGAACCAGGTGAGCAGGAGGAATGCTGTCACCAAAATCTGCTTTGGCTGTACTGGTGGGCACAGCTTTGTAGGATGCTGCAGCCCATGTTTCATTTGGCTGTCAGGAAGTGAGTACGCCAGGCAGTAGAAATACCCAGACATATCTGTTGGCCATGGCCAAACAACATAATTCACCTGGCCTAGTCTGTGACTTGCATAAAGGTCGGGCAGGGTGGGAGAGGGATCAGGGGAAATTCAGGAAACTGGCACTCTCTAGAATATAGAGACTATTCTAAGGATGTTCCCCTTGAGTCTCACTCATCTTGTTGACTGTTTCCATTAGCAGTGGAGCTTGCATTATATTAGAGCTCCAGGGACCCGAGGCAATGCCAGAGCTTGTAGCCTTCAGGCAATCGTTAGTCTCATCCTGCCATTCTGTGCTAATTGTGATCCCAGTGTTGGGACTGTCTGGACATTTATTGGTGGGAGAATGTACGTTCCAGCTACTGAACCCCAGCACATCCTTTGACAGTGGTGTTGGCAGTAACAGCAGTTGCCACACTTCTCTCCCATGTTCTTTTTATGGGTCTGGGACACCCTGGTATCCCTGAGGAGGTGAATCTTCCTCACAGGTGTCCAGGGCAAAATGTCTGTAAGATTTACAGGAGTGAAGTACATGATGCTCTGGCACGTGAGCTGAACTGCTGAAGCCATCAAGTTGTATCTTAAGGGTGTTTTCACCAGGAAGCCTCAGGATCTGAAGATCTGTTGCTGCAGATAACTAACACTCCTCCTTGTGTCTGCCTGCACTGTGAACCTGCTTCAGCAGTTCAGCAGGAAGACAGAGCTGCTCTGCTCAAGGAATAGTGCTCATCGGGCTAGCTGGGGCACTCCCCTGGGTCTGGGAAACAGCAGAACTGGAACTTATCTCCTGCTTCCCAGAAGATGATCTCAGCAGCAGATGGCTGAATCTCCCACTCATGCCTGTGGGTAACCTACCAGAGCACGGGAGGGCTTTTCAGGTTTCCAAGACCAGTTCCACAAGGGTGCCCTTATTATGTCAGAGAGAAAGTCAAATCTGTCTCTCTCTTCAGTACTGGTGTCCCCTAGCCTATATATGTTGTGAAGTCCCTTTGACACCTTACTTTCCATGTGCATCTCCTCCACTCCAGAGCAGGCAGAGGGCAACAGGCCAGAGCTGCTGTGGCTGCACTGCACTGTAAACCTAACAGGAGGTGACGGCAGCTGGGTCTCTCCCACCAAAAATCCCAGCAGGCCCAACCTTGTTTTGCCAGGAAATTATTTTCAGGACCATAGCAGTCCTTTAGGGCTCATTTCCCCCCTGGGCTTTTTTTCATCAAGTTACTCTCTGCTCACTTGTGAAATGCTCTAAAGTTAGGAAAAATGAGAGTTTGCTCCCTCTTTGTGTGCTAGCTGTCAAGTTTTAAAACTAGATGATAACAGAACAGTTTCTTCTTGTGTAACCAGTAGCCCTTCTGCTGAGGAAAAGGCCTGTGGAACTGAGGTGGCAGGAGCCCAAATCTCTTGAAAAAAACCAGTTGGGTTACTAAAGCCTGTAGGAACTTCTGCCTTTAATATAGAGGTAATATCTCAGTGTTGTGCCTGTGAATGGTGTGCCAGAAAGAAACTCAAATTTGTTGATAATCAGAGCTCAGTTCAGGGTGACTCTGGGAACCTGCTACTTCTCATTCCACAAAGAGCAGGTGGTTGTCAGGGCTGGAGTTAGAGGTGCATCTTCCTTGACAGATGGAACCAGGGAGCTATGGATGGTCCTAACAGCAGGGGCTTATCTGAGCTCAGCCTTTTGCCTCTTTCAGGTGGCCCTTCTGCGGACACAGCTGGCACAGGAACAAAAACACAAGCAGGACTATATTGAATGCTGTGCAAAGACGAGCCAGGAGCTGTCAGACCTTCACCAAGAGCTGTCTTACTCCTTAGCAGCTGTGATCAGGGAGCCCAAAGCTGCTGTTCTGGAGGCAGAGACCCGGAAGCTGGATCGGTCTCTGAACATGGCACAAGTATCTCTGGACCATCAGTCTCCTGAGAGACAACCATTGCATTCAACAGCCAGATCCACCAGAAGTGATGACCTGAGATAACAGGACCAGTGTACAGCAAAAGGCCTTGGTAGGAGTCAAATCTGGGACCTGCTGTAGCAGGTGAACTGTGGCAGGGGACTTGGTTCAAGGCATCGGTTCTGAAGGAAAATACAAGTTCAGAGCACAGTTTTGATTGCAGGTTCCCCAGCAAAAGCAGTGATGGGACAAAACTGGTGCTGGCTTGTGTGCATAGGGTCAGTCATAGGCCTGGAAAAGCAGAATGAACCTGATGAGCAGGTAAAATTTCTTCCTTTTCCAAAGCACTCCATCACTCCTCACCAGTCTCCACACAGCCCTCCACATTAGGTTGGCCCTGTCTCTTTCTCTGCTGTTGTGTTGGGTTTGTGTATGGCAGGGGTTTGGGAGCTGGGGAGGGGGCTACAGGTGTGGCTCCTCTAAGAAGCCTGGAGAAGCTTTCCCCCTTACCAAGCCAGACCTGCCTCTGGCCAAGGCCAAGCCCATCAGTGCCCCTCTGATAATGTATTTAAGGGGGGAAAATGTGCTGGGCTGGTTCCTTTGTTTAGGGAGCTCTTTTGTTTTGGAGAGGAGTGGGTTGTGGGAAAGACAACCATGCAGACACCCATGTCAGCAAGGAAGAAGGGAAGCAGCTGCTCTCCTTCAGACCATGGTGGGTGAGATGGCCTTGCAGCCCTTAGAGATCAACGGTGGGGCAGAGTCCTGTCCATGGCCCATAGAGGAACCACTCAGGAGCAGGGCACTGCACCTGAAGAAGGCTGGGACTCTGAGGGAGGCCTGTGCTAGAGCAGTCCATCACTGGGAGGACTGCAGCCTGTGGAAGGGACCTATGCTGCTTGGAGGAGTTCATGGAGAAATGTATCCAATGGGTGGGAGGTTGCTGCGGGGCAGGACTGTGGGATGAGGAGGAAGGAGCAGCAGAAACAACATGGACTGGACTGGGACTGAACACAGCCCCTGTTCCCTGCCCCCCTGCACTGCTGGCAGGGAGGAGATAGCAGAGCTGGGCCCAGGAAGAAGGAAGGTGGGGGGGGGGTGTATTTACGGTCTGGTTGTATTGATCAGTGTCCTGCTCTGACTCGATTGGGGAATTAGTGGTAGATCTGTTTAAATTAAATTGATTCTGTTTTCCCCAAGTCAAGTCCGTCTTTGACTCGTGACCATAACTGGTGAGTGAGCCCTCGCTGTCCTTTGGCTTGACCCTTGAGCCTTTTGGGTTATTTTCTGGAGGCAGGCAGGAGGTTGGTTGCTGAGCTGCGGGCTGGGTGGGATTAAACCACCACAACCAAGACTTTGTCTGGTTTTATTTTTTCAACACATGTATTTCTCCAAACACTGCACAGGCTCTGAGCAGAAATTTTTTTGCAGTGATGTCTCTCTCTTCAGCAGCAGCTCGAGGTGGGCTTTCTCTGCACAGGGGTCTTTGTTTGTTCTGTTAGACAGGTGCCACTGCGTAGGTCATGCTTAGCCTGGACCTTAATCCTGGGTGCAGTGTGGTACCTCAGAGAGAGCTGAACTGAAAGAGATTCAGAGAAGTCCAGGAGGGGAAGCTCAGAGGTCAAATGGCTTCCACAAAGGACCATGTGAATAAGCTGGGACTCCACAGGCGCAGGAAAGAGAGGGCCTGTTGGCTGCATGGCAAAGATCTACAGTATCCTGAGAGGCAGGATGTTGTAGACCAACAGAGGAACAAGGGCCATCATACACAACTCGTGGGAGCAAGCAAATGAGGAGATGTGGTTTTTCTTAGAGCAGATCTGCTGAGCACCTTGCAAAAGGGTGTTGAAGATGCAGAATAATTATGGGGGGACAGGAGCCTGGGAGGGGACACAACTGGGACAGCTGACCCAGAGTGGCCAGAGGGATATTCCATACCCTATGATGTCAGCTGAACTAGAAAAGCTAGGAAAAGGAGGGGGGGAGGCATCCACTTGTCCTCCAGAGCAACTGCTACGTGTTTGGAGCCAGACAGCCCATGAGTTTCATGTTATTTTCTTCTCCCTGGTCTAGTTGAGAGCCTGTGTGGGGGAAGTGATAGAGCAGCTTAGTGAGCACCTGGCATCCAGCCAAGGTCAAACCACCACACTAGGTTAGTAATCATGGAAGCAACTGAGAAGGGTCAGGAATTAGGGCCTCTCCCCCCCCCCCGCCTCCAAAAGCAGGTGGGAACAGCAGCCCAGCTGAAGTGTATCTACACCAGTGCACACAGCATGGGCAATGAACCAGAGGAGCTGGAGGACATTGTGCAGTGAGAAAACTCATCCAGATGCCATCACAGAAATGGGATGTTTGGCTACGATGGGTGAATTGGCACCAGAAGCTGGGAGGGGGGTCACGCTTAGGACAGACAACGGGACCAGGCGAGGGGTTATTCAGCATCATAGTGATGTCATGCCCCGTATATAAGGGTGCAGGGCAGGTCAGGCAAAGTGTGGGAACTGTGCCAGGAGGTTGGGTTGGGTTCTGGGTCTTCTTGAGTGTTTCACTGCCATCCTTGTTGCTGTTGTTTGTTGTTTTCTCCTGTTGCATTGTCCTATTAAAAAACTACTTATGTCAACCTGTGGGTTTTTTTCACGGTCACTGCCCCTTGTTCTCATGGGGGACTTCAACTTCCCAGATATCTACTGGAAATACAATACAGAAGAGGGGGAACAGTCCCAGAGGTTTCTGGACTGTGTGGAAAAGACCTTCCTGACACAGCTGGTGAGGGAGCCAACGAGGGAAGGTGCCCACTGGCCCTGCCACTTGTGATCAGAGCAGGACTTGGGGGGGAAGTTGCAGATGGAGGCTGCCTTGGGCACGGCGATTGTGAAATGACAAGAGTTTTTGATTCTTGGAGAAGTAAGGAGTGGGGTCAGCAGAATTGCCATGGGCTTCCAGAAAGCAGACCCTGACCTGTTCAGGAGACGAATTGACAAAGTGCCTCTGGAGGCTGTCCTGATGGACAAAGGAGGCCATGAAGGCTGGGCATACTTCAAGAAGGAAGTTCTACAGGTGCAGGAGCAGCCACCCCCATGTGCCATGGGGCCGCTGCTGGGCTCATCCCTGATGGGTGTGGTGTAGTCCCTCCTTGCCGGCCAAGTGCTCACCATCCTCAGCTGCACGGGACCCATCTTTGTGTTGGAGAAGATCCTCTACAGAGTCTGCAGGTAAAGTGCATTAACAGTCCCCCGGCAGCTGTCACTGGGCAGAGCTGTGGCCCAGTTCTCGAGAAGGTTCTGGTGTTGCCAGGGTGGGAGCACCTGCCCCACTGCCCTCCCAGTAGCCTTCTGGAGCAGCCCACGACCTGAACTGGGGCTCGGTAGGGCCTTGGCACCTCTGGGGGCCCTTTCCTGCTGCCCCCGGCACCCCCTTGCCCTCGGACACGGAGCCGTTCTGGGCAGACAGATTTTAAGGGGAAAAAGCAACAGAAACGATCCCAACAAAGCTGCTCTGCAACCCCACTCCCCCCACCCCCAATACGCCTCCCCCAGTTGCCCACTCTCCCCACCCAACCCCCACAAATAATCCTCCCCCAGCCCCCCACTTC
>WTSP01022575.1:0-18135 GCA_025331215.1 Actenoides lindsayi
GGATAGTCCTTATCTCAACCCCCTGGGGTCTCACCTTTTTTTCTCTCAAAGGGTAATTAGTTTGGAGTGAGAAATGACTGTCCTTTTGGTTTATGTCGGAAGAAATGGTGAGGGTATGAGGGCTGTGCCTTGTAACAGCTGTTGCATATTGCTGTCTAAATGTGGGCTAAAGTCCACTGAAAGCAGAGGGAGCCTTTCCAGTGGAGGCCGGTGGCTTTTTGCACCAGGCTGCCTGCAATTCAGCCTTGCCCTAGGCCAGGGCAGCTGCAAGATGGAGTTTTGCACCTAACACAGTTCTTCTTTCAGGGTGAATTTTGCGAAGCCTATGGGAAGCACCACCTCAGCTGCTCTTACTACCTTTCCTCCGTCCTCCATTTCCTTCAACAGGTCTAAAAATGTGGTGCAATGGGCCCACTTCTGAGTCACTGTTTTTCTGGAGATTGGATGGAGAATATTTCTTAAGAGCTACGAATTTTCCTGCTCTTGTTAATGGTCACTAAGATAATGTGTACTACTTCAGGAGACCTCTAAAACTTATTCATTTTCTTTAGTTTCTGGGTGGCCAGTACTTCATTTTGGTTGGTGCTTCCCATCCCCTCAAGTGAAATGTGTTTATTGTTTGCACCACAGATCAAGGTTACTTTATATGTGTGGAGATGTTTTGAGGAAAAAAGAGTTCTGCATATCTTAACCTCTTTGTCTGTCTATCTGTTTGCTGGTCTGTCTGTCTGTCCATCTATTCATTCCCCTCAAAAGAAATCAAGGATCCTGTAATGACAATGTGTAGCACTATATAGCTTTTCTCATCCTCAAGCTACTTTCTAGATACTCTCAGATTAGGCTCTAAATGGTATCAAGGCTTGCACTGAAGTCAGAATAGGAGCTGACTTGGCAGAAGGCTTGAGTAATTGGTCCTTAATCTCTACAAGAGTTCCAGAAGACCATTTATATACGGTGCAGATGAAGGAATGAAGACAAGGATGTTGTGACTTCTGTGTTTCACAAAGGAAGTGATGCTGGGTTTGTGGTATCAGGCCTTTTTATTCTATCAGTTGTATGAACTGACTCCTCCTGATTTAAAACAGATTTTCTATATGAATCCAGATGATGAATGTCTGAAACCACGAGGTATACAAATGCCAGTCCCAGTACCAAAATCTCTAGACTACCTCTGGTTGGTTTTATTATTTGTCAATATTCCAAACAATGGACAACAATATTATTTTTTTTTCCTTGTCCTGGCTTTTTATTTAACGGTTGTATGAGAAACCTGTGGAGGAACATACTGTACTACCATGCACAGTATTTGATGGGTTGAGACAAGCAACAGCCTAAGACAGCTCAGAAAAAATGTCATAAAATTTGCTGTCTTCTTTGCAATTCAAAATCACCAAAGCTCAGATACCAGAAACAGAAGTGGCTGCTGGCCTTCTACAGGGGAAAACATTTCACTAGAAGTCACTAAGTATATCTTTTTAGATAGAACTGTACATGCAGTCATCATTTCTTCGAGATTTTAGTTACCTCTTAAAAAAGTTTTGTCTTACAGTCACTTTGTGTCAAGTCAGATCATTAAACCTAATAGACCTATTTAATTTGTCTTATTTACTTTTTTTTTTTTTTTTTTTTATGATAAAGTGAAATTCTAAGAGGGAGCTTCTCTACCACAATTACACGTAAAATATTTTAAGTCCTGCCTGCATTTGCATGTCTTCGTTGTTAGGTGTTTAGGAAAGGACATTCTGAAGGAACCTGCCTTTACGAAGGTACAGAATCATCATCTTGTGAATGCTGGCCTTCCTCCGAGGGAAGCCAGCTTGGCATCCAGAACTGAAGGTTACCAGTTAAAATCAGAATCCTTTTGGAAAATTATGAAGTAATGTACAATGAAGCAACTGAAAGCTACATAATGACATGGAAAAAATGTTAACTCCAAAATATAGAAATTAACATTTTTGGAAGTCTTAATTAGTCACAAATATTTCTAATCCAGTGTCCTTTTCTGTTTTTTTTCTCCACCCACCTGTGCTGCAGAACTAAGGCCCTTGAAGCCACATATGGGCTTTGGGATGGATCATGTTCCCTCCCAGGGTAAATATCAACACATTTTCTTATCAGTGAAGGTTGTGCAAGTGTAGATGCACTTAGGTTACACTTGGCCTTGATTTCCATGAAGTTATCTTCAGCAGCCAGGACTCCTCATGAATGTTTGCAGTGAAGTGTGCCAAGTGGTGGAACACACATCACACAACTGGCCATCCATTAGATACAAAATGAAAACCCCAGACAAGTCAAGATTGCCCTTCTACTCATACCACACATGCTGGCGTAACATAAAAAAGCTTGACTTGTGCTTTTTTAGCTTGTCAGTGTACTTTGAACAGTTGTACTCATCCAAATATCTCCACAGGAACAATGTACTTTATACGGAACATGCTTCCTATTCTGCTGCTATGAACCATTTCGCCTACGTACATATGGTTTGGCATGGTCTAAAGTATTATAGAGTACTAGTAATGTGCTGTGCTTGTAAATGTGTGCATTTAATATCTGACTTGTGTAACACTTTACTGATTTTTAAAAAAATACTTTCTTTTGTGGGGAGGGATGTGGGACGGTAAATTTCCTAATAGTATTTGCATTTTGTTTGGGTTTTTTTGAAGCAATATGAAGGGGGAAATGCAAAAAACAACTATATCATGATGATTTATTTTTTTTTTTAATGCAGTAGAAACTATATTGCCCTTTTCTGAAGTATCTGCAGTATTATGAAAAATAATACAATAAAAATGAACAACCACTAAGGTTTATGTAACATTTTACACAAGGGAAGATTGTTTGGTTTTGAAGGGCACAAGATTTCATCTACTTACTTATTTTCAAAAATTAAAGGAAATGGGCAAAACCCCTTCTTGTATTTTAGTTTATATCACTATATTTTATATGACCCACGCCTAACAAATTCAATAATCAGAGCCACCCTATTAGGGCAGACATATGGCCCTTGATTTTAAATGGGGAACTTAGAAACAAGAGAAGATGCAGCAACTTGCTTGAGCTCATCCAGAAAATCTATGGCTGAAACAAACTGAAGGTTCCTTACCTCACAATTTAATGTCACTGTTATTTAGTATAAATCCATGTTATCATGGAAAAGAGCAGACATGCCACCACTTTTCTCCACCTACCCTTGTCTCTCTCCACTCTTAGTCCTGGCTGTGTTTTTCTGTGACCTTCTTTGTGTCACTGCTAGTGTTGAGACAGGTATGGTAGGTTTCTCAAGGTGAACCTGCGTTGGCAGGGGAATTGTATTAGGTGATCTCCAGAGATCCCTTCCAGCCACTATCATTCTACAATTTAGATTAGATATAAAGAAGAAATTCTTTCCTCTGAGGGTGGTGAGACACTGGAACAGATTGCCCAGGGAAGGTGTGGATGCTCCATCCCTGGATGTGTTCAAGACAAGGGTGGACTTGAGCAACATGATCTAGTGGGAGGTGTCCCTGTCCATGGCAGTGGGTTGGAACTAGATGATCTTTAAGGTCCCTTCCAACCCAAACCATTCTATGATTCTTATTTCAGTGGCCTATGTACTCGGAACCGTATTTGCTTTAATACATGACACACTGATGAAAAATTCTGGTATTCTACCCCGAGGCACCCTATTATATAGTAGCCTACCACAGAGGAATTGAAGCTCTTCTCTTAGATGCTGTTTCTCGCCTTAATTAGTGAAGCATGGCTATAATATGGAAAATGTCCTATGTATTTTGACAAAGCCTTTCAATTCTTTTCTGACTGTATCAACTACTGTAGCCAGCAGTAAAGATGCCACAGGAAGGACATGTACCTCTTTTCCCAGGGCCGATGTCCTTGCACCTGCAGCAGCATTCTATGGCAGGCCTAGGATCCAACCAGGTAGCATTACAAGGTTTCTTTGCCCTGTCTTGCAACTAAATATTGGGTAAATCTGAACATATTGGGAAATTTGGCCTTAGATGTTGATGACTCCCCATTCAGAGGAATACCCAAACCTGGTCATTCACAGTAAAGCAGTATGTCTAGTGAAGATGTCTAAAACCACACATTTCTGACTAGATAAAAAATATCCTAGTGGTTTATATCCTTGCACATTTGGCTGTAAGAAGATATGAAATTTTGCACAAAGACGGACAAAAAAAGGAGAAAATTGGCTGGGATTATCTTTAAAATGGCTTGCAGAAGGCTGAAAAGCTTGAGAAGGCATAATGCACAACTACTCAGACTTCCCAGATCTGTATGAACATGAAAGGGTGAGCACTAACAATTCAAGACACTTTCCAGCTCTTCTTTCTAAAGCTACTCTTAAAATATAAACTATTCATTACAATGTAACACAGCAAAAGGGACCAAGATTAGGTAAGAATTTGAGGGACAAGTTGCACACCTATTTTCTTACATACTTTAATTTTAGAAAGATCAGGTCCTTCATCCTTTTTTAACCTTTGCTCTCTGAGAGCTGCAACAAACCTCAGCCACACAACCAACACACCTTCAAATCATCTTGAATTTCACTCACACCTCCCTTCTTGTTAGCTGGTTGTGCTCAGTTTGATTGCAGAGGAGCTTTGGGGGTTTTCAAGCTAATTTTCTGCATCTGCCCTCCTCAGTTGCCTTGATCATCACTTGTGCTTGCCCACCCTGCAAATGTTACAGCCTTGGGCTACATTGGTGGTACTGCCAAATCAGAAGCCCAATTATCACACACTGTCACCAGTGGTAGGAACAAAAAACTTTGGCCCAAGAAATGGCTTGCCAGCAATTGTTTCTAGTGCTGTTAGAAACCTCAACCAGGTCCCTGTTTCTCACAAGGTGTTAGCGTCAGCTGATGGAGAGGGTTCTTCTACATCATTCTGAGGTCCCTTGCTTTTAAAATGAGAGAGTCTCTGCTAGTGTGGTATTCCAGTTTAACATAAAAAAACATAAAAATAGCCAAGGGTCCCTTGCTCTAAATGGTTAGTGACAAAATATCTGGGTCTGCTTTCTATGTGCATCAGCTTCCTGTCCAATTTGTCCATCAGAAACTATCCATTCCTGGCACTTACTGCAGCACTATGTAAGAGGCACAGCAACTTTTTGTAAACATTCTTGTGAAACATCTTATCAGAAACACTGAGAGCTCTGGCAGATCTCTTTTTATTTAAATGAAAACACCCATTTATTTACTATATTCTAGACAGATGAATCATTCCTCTTTTCCTGAAGGGCTAAAAACTGTCTGCAATTAAGGCATGCCATGCTCAAAAGACCAAAGTACGGCTATTCAGGCAGACACCTCCAGGGTCAATTCTAAGTTTGGTTGCAGCCAGTGATGTGGAATTTAGCTGTGCTCTGATTGGCACTGGTGTGAGAAAGCCCTGGCACCCGCACGCTAAAGTGAGAGGTAGAATGGATCAAGGCAAAAATCAACACAAAGCATGATGAAGGGCAGAGTCAAGACATTGTACCACTCGTCCCTCACAAGTCTTATGCATTTGGAGAAGATATTATGTGATTTACTCATACGTGAGAGGTGACGTCAGGAGTGGTTTTGTGTTTGCATTCTTCCATCTGTGAAGCAGCTCAACTGAGCTTGTCCAGCAGAGCAAGCTCCACTGCATGAGATCAGAAGCTACTGCAGAGCATCACCTTGCTCGGAGCTCTGTTTAAGTAGCCTTGTCAAAAACTGTGGTTCTTTCTAACCAAGCCCTACTCTTAGCTTGCTCCCAAATTAGTCTGGAATAACAAATGCATAAACTTCAACAGAAACATGCCCACAAATTATTTTGGGCTTTATCAGGTCACTTTATTTTTTGTGGTTTGTTAGGTTTTTTCTTTTCTAACGACATTAAGTTTTATTGTCCATGTTGAAATGCAGGCAAAAATTATGAGCCAAATAATGCAGTATCAGATCAGTTGAGCAGAAATCAGGAGAAGAATAGGCTATTAAGACAAGCAAAGGACAACTAATCTCTTCATGTTGTCTGCAGGGATGAAAGCATGTTACATTACAAGTGACATTTAAATCAGCTTTTAACTTTTCCTGCTTATTTTTAGATATTCTTTCCTGAAAAATAGCCCAAGTCATGTTTCAAAGTCTCTGCTCATTTGCCAAGCTTTTGCCTCAGACCATGGAAAAGTTGCTGGGTTCTTGTGGCCTAGACTTTTCCTCCTCCCCAAGCTTTAGGACCTACTGCTTCTGTAAGTACTACTTTTCCCCTTCTATACATCTGTGCTTCCTCTTCAATGCAATTCAGAACACAGTTTCTGCAGTAGAAGGAGGAGGGAGTGGTGGTGTTGGAGGCTATTAGCTGATTGGAGTAATTAAAAGTAATGGACAGCACATGGTGACCATGACTGGGGGAAGGAAAGGGAAGTGATATAAGGGAAGGTAGGGAGAAGCACCTGAGTGTTTCTGTTGGAGCTGGTATCATGAATGCAGTGATTCTGGTCTCTTCTACCTTCCTCAAGCACACAACAGGTAGGGATTGTGAAGTGTGGGGTGGATGATGGACTTTCATCTCAACTAACTCTCTAACATTGCAAATTCTAGAATTAGTCAATGGTGTTTCATGTATTTCTGGAGCTGTAGCATGCTGTCTGGAACTGTCCTAGTGTACATCACTAGCCTGTGTGACCTTAGATGTCCTTTGAATTGGTATATCAAGATAGAGTAAACAAAATCTTTTCTCTTTTCAGCTGAATTGATTTAATTTACATGTATTTTTGTAGAGTTTTGGGTCTTTGTATGAAAATATCAAATGCTCTAATAGATAGTTCAGTACTGGGAGGTATATTGTTAGTTTTTTGGGAAATAATATGCAGGTAGGATGGAATGAAATATAGCACTGAGGACAGCAAACCTGGTACTGTAGCTTTGGATTTGTTACTAAATAAAAGCTACTGTTGTAACTGTGGACTAATAGAACTGTCTGAGGAATACTTAAATCTAGAGAAGCAGGTGCCCTTTAGACACTGAAATGCTGCTTTCTTGCAGCAGCTACTGCTTTCTTTACATGTAAATAGCTAAACCAGACTATTTCTTACTATTAAGATGGAAGTAATGAGTGAAATCTCTGTCTAAAACCTTGCATTTACCTCAGCTGAAATTTCTATTTCAGAACTGAAAGTGCATTAAATAGTGTATGTTGTTCATAGCTTCTCTACTGTCCTATGTGATGATGTAGAGGGGGTCCCCTGAGAAAGGTTTTCTTGCCTGATGAGGGTAGGGTGTTGAGGTATCAGATAAGAGCAGCCTCCTTGGCTGTTAGTTGCTCCAGAAAGATGGCATCTAACAGCATTTCTGTGGTGCAGGGGAGACATCTTTTGGTTAGAATAAGTCTAAACCTGATGAACCTATGGGTTTGTATATAAAACCCATCTGCATGCCTTCTGTGTGCAGAAGGCAAGCAGAGGTCAATTGTATCACCAGCTTTTCCTAGTTCTTTGCATGTACTTGATGTGCACCATTTCAGGTAATTAGATTTGCAAATTCTCTCTGCAGTTGCTCCTTCTCTTGATGCAATTCTGAGTCTTTTTGTCAAAGGGCTTGGTTTCTGTATCATCAGGTGGCAGCACATGCCAACATAAAATCACTTTGTCCCCATAGCTAAGTACCTAAAATGGGACACATGGAGTCAAGAGAGGTTTCCTTAGACCCTGTAGGTCTAACATATTAGTTGAAATGAACTTCATAAGCAGGCAGCGAAGGAAAACAAGAACCAAGGTTCATGTGTGTATTTAATTGTCTGCTTATGTAAAAGCAAATCCTTTAGTATCCCCAGAGACCTGAAAAGTAGCTGTTAGACAGGAATAAAGCCATCTGATATAGAGTAGGATTTACTAATAAAATGTCAAGCAAGGAACTAGTCACACTGAGGCTCCAAGAGACCATGAGAGTTAGTGGGAGCTTTTTCATTAAAGCAGCTGTGCAACTGGACCTTTGGTGGTCTATCGAAGTCCTTCAGCTCTAATTGATGAGAGTTCTTTGAAACTGATGATTAAAAATGGAGCTTGGACTCTTGGGGTTTGCCCTAGGGATTTTGTGGTTCTTCAAAGTAGCTGCATTGTTAATTTTTTGCCAATATTAGTTAAAACCATTCTTCTGCTTTCTCAATCCCCCTTTTCCCCAAACCTTGTTAATTCTTCCAAGTTTAGTCTTGGATTGGAGCCCTGAGCATCTTCAAATAGTTTTAATTGTCTTGTCACATCTGACTAGGATTTTTCTTTCAGTCATAAATAAATATGTATTCCTTACAAATTTCACATGAAAAAGGTAATTACAGTGCAGTTCTGAATAAAGAACCTGATTTGCAGTCATAAGGAGGCCTTCGTTCCATTGCTGCTAATAAACAACTGTAAAGGATGGTGACTATTTAAAGCTCCAAATTTACCCTGCCGTTTTCCTGACAAGCTTGCACGATGATTCTGACGTGTGGACTGACAGCTTCATGGTATTTTGGAATGTTTAAACTGCACGAAGTCTGTGGTACTTTTTATTTTAATACCTCCATTCTCACAGCAGCCACTGACTCACAAGAAAAAGCTAAGAGCAATATTTGGCATTTGTTTCCTGTGCAGCACAATTTGCCTGGTTCATTAACCTTCTTTATGTAGATGTAAATTCGGAGTCTGATATGGTTATTTTTGAGGGTGCATGTCAAAACTAGATTTGTCTGTCTGAACGTTTACTTCTGAAAGGGTTTAAAAATTGCTTCAGCAGTTTCCTCTTAAGGAAAATTTTGTATTGTATGTTAAGCTATGTTTATGTTGTATGTTCAAATCTCTAGCGCTGTTAAATGTGTGGGAGATAAAGGAGTGTTTATAAAGCATCAGCTGTGGGACATTATGCTGTACCTGTTTTACCACAAATAATTTCCTTCTGCTTATACAATCCAGCATTACTGAAGATCAATGGAGGCTGAACATAAATTCCGCTGCCACTTCTAAATAGACTGGATTGATTGTAGACATATAAGCATATGTAAAGAAGGGGAGAAGTTTATATTCTTGTAATCATATGAGAAAAAGCTCTAATATGCCTATATATATGTATGTGATGCAAAATACAGCAAGTATACTAAATCCCTGTTTCTACTAAGGATTCTTTGTGTGATGCTGCTATACACAGCAGTGTTTTGCTTGCTGCTGTAAGAATTTTCAGGGGAAACTCTTAACTATGGTGAAATAACTGTGTGCTGTGCAGCGCAGCACTTTACCCCGGAGACACCAAGGCCTCCTTTAATTCATATTGTAATGTTATGTATCAAAAGTTGTGAATAAAATGCATGCTGAGATGCGAACGCTTGTGAATAAGTCAGGAATAGTAAATTAACTGAGGAATTATCCACAATAAGCTTATTTGTTGAAATCATCTTGCTTGGTAATGTGTTAATAAGCACAACTTTTTTGTCTTTTAAAGCACTCTTTTCAGTTCCTCTCCTCTGTTAACCAGGTTTACCTAGAGAAAGCAAATGCTGCACTCTAGGACTTAAATTCTGCATAGCTGTTAGCAGTGAGACCTTGCTCTTTGCTGGGTGAAAAACTGGCTGGATGGCTGGGCCTGAAGAGCCGTGGCAGAGTTAAATCCAGTTGGCAGCCAGTCACAAGTGGTTTTCCCCAGGGCTCAGTGTTGGAGCCAGTTCTGTTTCATGTTTTTATCAATGTTCTGGATAAGGGGATGACACCAAATTGGGCTCAAGTGTTAATTTCTGGGAGTGTAGTAGGTTCTACAGAGGGATCTGGCCAGGCTGGATCAATGGGCTGAGATTCAGCAAGGCTCAGGATCAGGTCTTGCACCTGGGTTACAACCATTACATGCAATGCTCCAGGCCTGGGGAAGAGTGGCTGGAAATCTGCATGCCAGAAAAGGACCTGAGGGTATTGGTTGACAACTGGTTGAAGATGAGCCAGTGTGTGCCCAGGTGGCCAAGAAGCCACCAGCATCCTAGCTTGTGTCATCACTAGTGTGGCCAGCAGGACTAGGGCAGGGATTGTCTCCCTGTACTTGGTGCTGGTGAGGCCACCTCTCAAATCCTGGGTTCGGTTTTGGTCCCCTTACTCCAAGAAGGACACTGAGGGGCTGGAGTGTGTCCAGAAAAGGGCAACAAAGCTGGGAAAGGGTTTAGAGTATAAGTCTTGTGAGGAGCAGCTGAGGGACCTGGGGTTGTTCAGTCTGGAGAAAAGGAGGCTCATGAGAGACCACCTTCTCTCAACAACTCCCTGAAAGGAGTTTGGAGTGAGGTCGGTCTCATTCTCCCAAGGAAGAAGCAATAGGACAACAGGAAATTACCTCAAGTTGTGCTATGGCAGGTTTAGTCTGGACTTAAGAAAAATGTCTTCCCTGAAAGGGTTGTCAAGGACCTTTCTGGCCCAGGCTGCCCACGCCAGTGGTGGAGATGTGGTGCTGAGGGCCATGGTTTAGTGGTGACCTGGCAGTGCTGGGTTAATGCTTGGACTCAGTTGTAAGGGTCTTTTCCAACTTGAATCAATGATAGAAAATGTATTGGGGACTGATAGAAAAACTTTTTCCCCACACTGTGCCAAGAACAGTGTGGGGAAGGGAGGGAGGAATAGAGAAATACGTTGGCCTGTTTTACTGTTACTTTTCAGGTTTAGTCTTGCCAGTTGTTCTGATACAAATTCTGTCTCTCCACTGCAGTGGCTTCTTTCTTGGAAAAGTTGATGCTCAAAATGTGCAACTTTCTTCCTGCCTGACGTTCACTTATTTAGCCTAGGGCTCACCTCATGCACACTTCTCCCCACAAAAGAAATTGCATTAAGGATTAGATCAGTGGTGACCTCACTCTAAGTAGCACCATACAGTTCAGCAGAAGTATCAGTCCTCTGCTATGGTAGACTGAGTCTCCAGCTGCTGCCAAGGTGCAATTGTATTTGTTTCATCTCATTTTCTATCATGACCTTAAATCTGATGCCTTGCTCAAAGTATAAGACTCATTTTGGTTTCTCTAGCTGTCTTGCAAAAAGGTTTTTAGATTATTTGGAGACCAAGTTAGCAGGAAAATGTCCTCCATAAGCCTAGGAAGGATGTAGTTTCCTCTGTGATTTAATACCTTCTCAATTGGAGAAGTTAGTTAGAAGGATCAGAAAACTTGGCAATATGTGAGATATGAACTCTGCCGGTCTTGCATACTGAGCTAGATACTCCCTTTCTGTGCTTTTTGTTGTTGTCCTGGTTGTTCTTTGAACCACCAGTTTACACCAAGGGTCTGGACTCAGATGGAAGTATATTTTCGATATCCATGCAAAACTTGTTTCAAATAAAAAGATATTTGCTGGACAGAGCATGGTTAGGCCATCCTGGTGTACAGAAGGGTGTTTAAATGCTCATCTAATGTTGAAATTAGTTGAGACTGTTCCTATATGCTAAATAAAACAGTGAATAAATCTTAAACATAAGCACGTGGAGGAAGCAGGCAGTAGTACAAGCTGTAATTCTTACCGGAATGGCAGAACATATCCAGATTGGTCCAATACCTCCTTTCTGACACCTGACTTCTACCTCGGATCTGACCCTTTCATATTTTTCATGTGACCTGTGTGGTAAAGGGCCAAGATGCCTTTGAAGTAATTTTGTGCCTCCTTATTGGTTTTTTAACCAGTAGATAAAGTGGGCTGTCACTACTGATCAAAACACGGTAGCAGTCTTCTACTGGTCAATATTAGCTTGGCCTGGAATCACCAGCATTTTTTTCCTGTGACACTGAAAGCCCCTTCAAGGCTACCCTAGACTTGTTCTGTTAGGTTTCTTTTTTGCAGGACTTGGGGAAAAAGATGTGTATGAGGATCTGTTTTTGAGGTTCTAATGCTTTTTATGTCAGAACAGCCAGATCAAAAAAGCTATGCCAGAAGAGGTTTTAATTCTGCAATTCTCAGCAGAATATCTAGTGTTTTTTTATAAATGCATGCCTTTAGGAATTTTAAGATTACTGTCTTGAAGTTGTCTTTGAAACCAACAAGCTGGAATTTCCCCAGGTGGGTACTAGATCCCTGCTCTTCAGAAGTTTCAGGCATCCACAAATTCCATACCAGTGGAGTGTTCTGCTTTTCTCAACACTATCAGGTCATTTATGTAGATAGATATGTTAAAAATCAATTTGCATATCCTAGTTCAGACAACTCAGTCTGAAGGCTTCAGTGGATGCATTTCCTTCTAGTGTCTCAGTTACAGGATCATGCAAAGAAGTGTTTTTAAAGCTGGTAATACACAAATAGACATTTATCTGCCACCAGCAAGAAACCTTAATATGGCCACTGGATGTCACTCTAACAAAGCTCAAAGCACTTCGGCAGTGTAAATGTTTACACCTCCATTATAAAGCTGTGTGGCCTGTTAAACTTTGGATTCCTCAGTGAAAAGAGAGCAAAATAATACAGAAATTGCTATATTAACTGCTCCATGAAGACATGAAGAAGCCATTGACATTTCAGGTGTTACATCAACATAGTTTCTTTGTTTCCCGTTGGGTTTTTTAGTAAACTCTTAGGGATGATAAATCAACACTGAATATAGCATCTTGAATTTTTCAGGACTTCTTTTCTAGAACCTTACTGTGTTGCATGGATTGTTCTGGCCTGGGAAGCAAGGCACATGTTACAGGTTTTCTCTCCCATGTCCATATATACTTGAGAACTTCAAGTGAGCAGCATGGAAGCTGAGTGTTCAAGTCCAGTTAAAAGTCAATAGCATCTAACCCTCTTCTCAACTTTACTTTTTCAAAGAGTGACAAGAAGTTGTAGGTCAGTAATCTGCCAGAGGGTAATTTAGCTCAGGGACAAAGAATGCTGCCAGTCTGAGCTTCATATTGAAAAATCTCTCAGTAGAGATGGGACTTGCTTGAGGATATAGAAATAAGTAATGAGGTTAAAGTTGCTGCATGGAGAACTTGAGCCACAAACCAGCAAAAGCTGTAAAATGAGGGTTGGTGCTCCTAATGGAGGTAGATAAGTATCCTCTCCAGCTGATAGGGAGGGTAGACAAGCAATGAAATACAGCAGTAGAGAATCTCCATGGCTGAAGGACTGTGAGAATAATATGGATAATAAAATTTAAATTATCCAGGTACAGCTGGTCCTTTCCTAAGGCACAGTGACATCTTCATCTCTGCTGGACACATCTATTATGATTGTACCACCACTTACATCCTGGCTATTTTGCAGAAGATGCTGCTCACGCTCATTTTCACACAAATTTGACTAGTTCTCCCTACCTCTTTCATCTTAGCAGGAGCAAAGGAGCCATCTTCCACCACTTTTTTTACTATTGGTATGACAAAAGAGTCCTGAAATGTTTGTACAGAGGCTGCAGCCACTGCTTAAAATTTATTAAATAGACTTACTAATTTCTCCGAAAATATCTCATACCAAATACAAATGGCTAGAAAACCCGGCAAATACTACAAAAATATGTACTTGCTATAGCAAGCTGGGTGATTTGCACATGTCATGCAATGGAACAGAATGTCAGGGCACTGCACAAAATTGTAATTGTAATTACATAATTAGTTGACTGAGTCATTCATACAACTTTCTCCTTTAAATGGTTTTGGCATGTAGCAAACTAATTCTTGGTATAGCTTTAACAGTGTTGTTTCTCATGAATTTTGACAGCAGCAGAAGTCTCGGAGGGACCAACCCTCTGAGGTAGTTTGGGGTACTTTTTGAAGAGGTGATAGAAAATGAGGTCACAGTAAGATTTGCATTAGTGATGTAAGCTATCTTCATATATACTGCCAAAGTGCAATGGGATAATTCCTTTGTCATTAATGACCTGCAGCTGACTTAGTAACTACAACTGAGAAGCTCTGAATTCCATTACCCAGCTCACCTCTGGAATCAACGAATGTTTCCCTGATGATACATAAATAGCTCAACCCTTTTAGTAAGTGTCAGGAAGGGGCAGTTGTTTCCCCCATGTGCTGCTTTATCATTCATCTAAATAGTCAGAGAAACAGTCCTCAGACATTTCCAGGTTTTCAAAAACCTCATTAATACAAAATGCAAGACACTGACAGACCTCTCCCCACAGATAAAAGCCCTAACTTGTATCTCTCCCCATTGCATGGCTGTTGGCTGCTATTGAAGATGGGGTTTGCATGCAATTCTGAAATTATTCCCACTGAGATTTAATATTATTTCTCATTGCTCATTATTTCTCATGGCAATGACATATCCCTTAAGCTACCTGGATTGATGTGGTAGTCTACACAAAACCACCATTTACACCCATTTAGGAGGACTGGATGTGTCAGGCGCTGTTTCAAATTTAGGTTTGTAAGTGAAGGGGATAAGAAAGAAATGCTGAACACAGAGCAAGATCTGCATGTTGTGGTCTTGTGAATCAGAGCAGAACTGTGCCTTGCGACTAACTTTTATGTGGTATCATCTTCTGCCCCAGGTGAGGAGAGATTCAACTCTTTAAGCTGAAAAGAATGAAATGCTGCTGGCAAACTTCTCTTAAAGAAGTCAAATATCAGTGATGCTTTTTTTAGGATTCTATGATGCTCTCTTCCAGACACTGAGCAGCTGGGGTGTTCGGGTGGTGGTAGTAAATACAAGTTCTTGTGAGGAACCTTTTGGCAGTGCATCCTTGATTGTCTCAGCACTGTAGAGGTGTTCTGTTTTAGTAACTAAATAATGTTAACCTCCTTTAGTCATAAATGAATTGTCTTACCTCACTTTGGCATCTTCCTAGGCATTAAAAAGATTCTATCTTTCTTTCCTTGCACCTCACCATAGTTTGATTAAAGCAGTAATAAAACTAACAATTAACTTGCAACAGGTAGTTGTGGTCTATTTTGAGTTATTTTGGTTACTTTCCTGATTAGAAGCTTGATTGTATTGACTGATTTTTAGTGCATTTAACTGGAAGTGTTACAAACCACTGCTGGCTCAAATTGATGGTCATGAATGTCATTATCAAGTTACCTGCTTGAAGCAGTAGTGGAAGTACTTACTAGTGATACTTTTAGAAATGGATCAACTGCATGTTTACTCTTGCCATGCAAAATTTTAAATGGTATAGGTGGTTCTTTGTGGGACAGCTCTGGTTGAAGTATTAATGATGCAAGAGATACACAAGAGAGGCTGCTTGTCTGAAAGCTGGTCATCTGAGGTCTAGTCTATGCATGTGGCACTGCTACATCCATTGGGTTGGAAAACTGCTCCGTCTTTAGTGTAAATACAAACCTTGGTTCTACAGAATAGAAAAGCAGGTCCATGCTAATGTCCAACCTGACTTGTTCCTTAAAACAGTATTTACTAGTTTACGGGGGGGATTGTGACTTCTCCAGCTTGTGTTCACTCCAGAAGGCCTTATTTAAATGGCTTTCTGCAACTAAGTGGGGTTATCATAGACTTTCTCTCAAGAAAAGTAGCTCAGTGGTGTGTTTGAGGTGTCTATTTTACTAGACAAGATTTTTATCTAGCTTCTTGTAACAGATTGGTAACAGTAACAGAGCCTTGGGCCTGTGCAAGTAGCTTAAAGCCACCTCAGCTTCCTTTGAACAGTTTTATTGTATATATAAACATCTCCTGAGCTGAGATTACAAACAAAGCCAGGAAGGAAATAAGGTTCCTACCTAGATGAAGCTACTTTCCGCTTTAAGCAATAGATTTGCTCTCTCTGCTAGCAATACCTATTCTCATGCATATATGTATTTTCAAAACTCTCATTAATCCAGATGAATGAATCTCCTAAAAAGACATTTGGAGGGTGAGTAGCCTAGAAAGGCTTTTCATGGAAAGTTTTGGGTGACGTAATGAAAATCTGCTTAAGTGATTTTATTAAAATCTTCCTTCTTAATCTAGAAGAGCTCTTAAAGCAAAATGGTGAGATTGTGCTTCTGGACTAAGTGCCTGCAGTGTATTGTGAAATGTTTGCAAGTGACAGCTCTCCTTAATGCAGGTGAAACTACAAACTCAGCCTGGTGTAATTGAAAGGTTATCAATTATGCAAGTTTAAACTCATGCATGTTGAGATTATCAAGGTTACAAAATTTGCATTGTAATGTCAGAAATCCAGTGGGATCCATAGACCAAGAGTGTATTGTGCACAGTGAATAATAGAATGATAGAATGGTTTGGGTTGGAAAGGACCTTAATGATCATCTAGTTCCAAACCCCCTACCATGGGCAGGGACACCTCCCACTAGACCAGGTTGCTCAAAGCCCCATCCACCCTGGTCTTGAACACATCCAGGGATGGAACATCTACCACCTCTCTGGATTATCAGTTCCATTGTCTTAAGAACCCTCATTGTAAAAAAAAAAAAATAAAAAAATAAAATTCTTCCTTCTCTCTAGTACGAATCTCCCCTCTTTTAGTTTAAAACCATCACCCCTTCTCCTGTCACAACGGACCCTGCTAAAAAGTCTGTCATCAGCTTTCCTGTAGGCTCTCTTAAGTACTGAAAAGCCACAATAAGGTCTCTCTGAAGTCTTCTCTTTTCCAGGCTGAATGATCCCAACTCTCTCATCCTGTTCTCACAGCAGAGGGATTCCAGCCCTCAGATCATTTTTGTGGCCTCCTCTGGACCTGCTCTGGTCTGTCTTGGTTTGAGTGAGAACAGAACTAATTCTGTTCAGTGACTTCCCAGCTCAGTTCGTCTATCTGTACTTTCTGAAGTTAGCAGTGTGTTTTTGCAGATAGTGTCTGCTTCTGGCAGTGATAACACCCAATGCTTGGAGTTAGTACCAATGATTGGTGTGCAGACCAAGGCCACTGCTGGATCCTCTGTATCATGTTGTGGGGGTGCAGAAAGTGAAAGGCCACACCTGCAGGGAGGAACAGGCAGGACAGCTGACCCTAAACTGACCAACGAGGGATTCCATCCCATATACATCATATTCAGTATAAAGCTGAGGGATCATCAGGGCCAAGCCCTGCTTGCTTGGCTTGAGTTATCTTCTGGTTTTTTGAATGGCCAGCATGTGAGGGGGACTCTGTCCTGCCTTCAATCCTGATATATGTGTTCCTGAATCCAGTACCAGAATCCAGCTCCTGAACATGGTTCCTGTCTGCTGCTGGACCCAGTCTGTGACTTTCCGGGTGCCTGCTCCACAGCATCAGTGGCGATTCTGATGTAATTGCCATTGTGGGGGGGAGGGGGTTGATACTGCTTTTGTATGCACTTGTATATATTCCATTTTTCTTATTATTCTTTTCATTATCATTAAAACTGTTCTAGTTTTCTTTTATAATCACTAAGTCTCTCTCCCATATTCCCTTTCTCTTCCCCTTTCGGGAGGGAGGGGGGTTAACAGAGAGCACCTGTTAACTCTTCAATCAGTCCAGAACTTGCTGGATGCCAGCACAGCCTTCAGGTGTATCAGCCACTTCTCCCATCTTTGTAGCATCAGCAAACTTGCTGAGGGTATACTCTACGCCCTCATTCAGGTCATTCATGAAGATATTGAACAAGAATGGACCCAATACTGAACCCTAGGCAACAAAGCTAGCTACAGGTCATCAACTAGACTCTGCACTACTGATCATGACCTCTGAGCTGTATTGTTTAGCCAGTTCTCAACTGATCTCACTGTCTGCTCTTCTAACCCACACTTCCTGAGCTTACCCATAAGGATGTTATGGGAGGCAATGTCAAAAGCCTTGCTGAAATCAAGGTAGACAACTTCCACTGTTCGCCCTACATCTACCCATTCAGTAACAGAAGGCTATCAGATTACTCAGACATGACTTCCCTTTAGTAAATCTCTGCTGACTACTCTTGATAATGCCAGATAGATGGGCTGTAGAAAAAGCGGGAGATTGAGTCACACTTCCTGGAGTTTGGAAGGAGATTTTTTTTTACGCAGGTATACGTGTGTGTGCACACATGGTTTCATATGTCTAGGTATGTGAGTGTGCGTATAAATAGATGGCTGTGTGTGTATGCATGCATGCAGTTTGGAAATGTAGCAATTTCCTATCACAGAATCATTTAGGTTGGAAAAGACCCTTGGGATCACCATGTCCAACCATTAGCCCTACTCTACAAGTTCACCCCTAGACCATATTCCTCAACACCACATCTAAGCGATGCTTAAACACATCCAGGGATGGCGACTCAACCACCTCCCTGGGCAGCCCATTCCAAT
>WTSP01022577.1:13167-37718 GCA_025331215.1 Actenoides lindsayi
ACCGCGAGGGTTCCCCCTTTCCCCACACGGCCCCCTTTCGAATTAAGCTCACCCTTTCCTTTATTTATTAACCTAACTTCTAGGTTGCTTTGGGTTTGGACCCCCCCCCCCCCCCCACCTCCACCCCTCCTGTTACAGAGTGCAACACTTTGTTTCACGGGAAATAACGTTTTCTTCATTTTCTCCTTGGGTGTGATTTCTTTAAAGTGCTGCTGGAGATGAATGGGCTTTCTGCTCCTTGCTTTATAGTTGGCTTGGCACTCTGGAAAGGGGCTGCTGCTGCTGCCCGTGTCTGTGTGGGACCATTAGCTGTGCTGGAGCCCAAGGGGATTCCCCTGTTACTGCTGCTGAGGGTGAACAAGTTCTCCTGGAGCTGGACAAACACGTTATTGTTTTCGTAGTCACACCCCAGCAGGTTCAAGAATTAAAAGCAGCCAGCATTTCCCTTACGACCACACAGATCTATCTTTCTTCCTCCTGCCTGTCTTCTCTCCAGCCTTCCCCGCTACAGCTTTTTCTACAAATCCTTTCCTGAAAGAGCTGGTCTTGAGCATCTTCAGAGCAGCAAGCCCTTCAGAGCCTCCCGTTTCCTTTTCCTCCCCCCTTCTGCCTGCAGAGAGGAGATTTTTGGAAGCTCAAGAGCTCTGTGTTTCCTGCGCACAGGTCCCTTGGAGATACCTGAAGCTACTTTGCTGAAGTTCACAGGCAACTTTTGAAAACCTTGGCCATTCCTGTGCGTGTATATATATATATATAATTTGTTCTCTCTTCCCTCCTGTTTTCTTTCTCTGTCAGGAATCCAGCTGTGCAACATGTGGCACTTGTAGGACTTGGAAGGCAGGAAGATCAAGCAAACACAGAGCTTTCAGCAAGAAGAGATAAATTTCCAGAATAAATTCAAGCCACGTAGGCCCAGTCTGTTTTAGTTTTAAAGCCCCGCTGGTAGTGATGTGTGGGAGCTGTAGATATAAAGCCAGGGAGAGAAGAAGAGTTTATTCGTATTATTTCAGGCACCTTGGTAGAAATACTTCTGTTCTGAGTTCACGGTGCCTGGCACAGTGTTAGTCTGCGTGGATCATACCAGGGAAACTGCCCGTTGGGCTCTACCTTTGCTCATGGCTTGAAGGCAAAGAACAAGAGGGAATTATCTACCCCGAATAAGAGAGAGTGCTGTAGCTGGGAGAGGAAAGTGCCGGATTTGTGGGGGTGTATAGGATGCAGATGGCCGTAGAGGAGAAATATCTTGTTATTAATAACCCATTGAACTGTGGTAGCATTCTTACACCTGCTGACAATTTTCATCCCAGCGCTCCAGCGTCTGACAGGACCGCAGCTCTGAGCCGTGGGCTCCCTTCTGCAGGCAGAACAGAGGGACAGAGGACAGGTTGGTGTTTCATGTGCCCATGGCATCGAGCCTTGACTTGCTGCAGCGTGGTTTGGTCCACGTAGTAAGTCCTGTGTTTGCTGACACCGACCTAGCAAAGCTCTGTCTGGCAAAGGGAGTTGCTAGATGGGTTGGTTTTGTTGTTTTTTTTTTTTTTTTTGGAGAAGTCTGTGTCTCTACTTAGCACTTTGCGTTTGTTTTCTTAAGTTAAAAAAGTAGGACAAGAGGAAACGGCCTCAAGTTGCACCAGGGGAGGCTTAAGTTGCACATTAGGAAAAATTTCTTCCCCCAAAAGGGTTGTTAAGCTTTAGAACAGGCTGCCCAGGGTAGCGGTGGAGGCCCCAGCCCTGGAGGGATTTAAAAGGCGTGTAGAGGTGATGCTGTGGGACGTGGTTTAGTGGTGGACTTGGTAGTGCTGGGTTTACAGTTGAACTCAATGATCTTAAAGGTCTTTTCCAATCTAAACGATTCTATGATTCCAAATAAGTCCAGAAGTGGCACCTGGATGTGCTTCCTGATCTGTCCCCATAAACTCAGCAGCTCCCAGTACTAACCGATGCTGCATTCAGACGAACGTCACCACCACCAACCCAAACTTCATTTCCCTTCTTCTCCTCCCCTTCCTTTTCCCTCTAGACAAAGCAAAAGATTTACAGGCTCTAACTTTTGAAGCGAGGGCAAATTTCAGCCCAGCCTCCTGTCTGAGTGCCTGTCTCCTGTCATTAAAATCCATCTGCAGCCACCCAAGCGTCCCCAGCTGTCCCCAAGCTGTGTGTCCCAGCCACACAGGAGTCAGGACAAGGCACTGTACTCTCCAGCATCTTACTCAGAGGCCTCTGGGGGCTGGAGCACAGATGGATCTTAGAATCATGGAATAGTTTGGGTCGGAAGAGACCTTAAAGCTCATCTCAATTCTGACCCCTTCTGCTATGGGCAGGGACACCTCCCACTAGATCATGCTGCTCTCCAGGAGCAGTGGGGATGCTCCTGCCTCACATCAAACCAGTTGTGCCTGCATCCCCAAGGGACAGGGGTGCCTAGGCACAGGCTTAGTGCTTTTGACAATATTCGAGACTTGTGCAGCACTCAGAAGTGCAGCTTTGGGATCCTGCGAGGTGAGGGAAGAGAAGAGCAAGTCCTGTTTTGGAGAGAGGAATGAGGGGAGATGGAGGCAGTGGGAAAATGAGGGCAGGCTTACGGTGCAGCTTGCAGGGGCTGGAGCACACGTGGGAAAGAGTCCTCTGTGGGTCTCACACTTTCAGCACCTGTGCCTCTGTTTTGTAGTGTTTCTTCAGGTCTTACAACCTGCGTTATCAAGGTCTCCATTTCTAATGAGCAGGAGTTTATGAACAGAGCCCTCACGTTAAAAATGCCCCTCGTCTCAGACCCGGGTGCCCTCAGACTGCGTGAGCAGAGATGAAAAGAGCAGGTGGCGTTTGGATCTGGATGAAGTTAGAGTTTGGGGTGAATTTTTGCTTGTAGCTGGCTCTAAGCAAACAAGTAACTTTCTTCTGGGTAGTACAACCCAGCTCTGAAACCACTGGTTATTGTAAAACCAGAACCTGGCTTTTGCAGACTGAATGGGTTTGTATGCCTGTTTCTGGGGCTGGAGTGTCTTTGTAACGCCTATCCTGACACAGCTAATGCTTTGGGATGACAGGTCTGCAATTCTGGGGCTGTGCAAGTGGCTAAAACGATTGCATCACCCTCTGATAAGTTGATCTGTTGATAGCCCTAGGCAGGTATTTGTGCAAATGAAGGGTCAGACCCTGCAAAGTGCAGAGCACCTGCAGCTTCCATCCAGGTCCAAGTGTCTGGCCCAAGGATGGTATTTATGGAAGGAGAGAGAGATTTCTGCCTTTTGCAAGGGTTCTTCATAGGAGCACCAGGCTGTCTACAAAGTGCCATCGCTGAGGGCAGCCTGACAGTGCCTCCTCTCAAGTGGAGCATCTCCCTGCTGAGGAAAGGCTGAGGAGCTGGGGCTCTTTAGCTTGGAGGAGACTGAGGGGTGGCCTCATTAATGTTTGTTAATATGTAAAGGGCGAGTGTCAGGAGGATGGAGCCAGGCTCTTCTCAGCCTCAACCAATGATAGGGCAAGAGGCAACGGCTGCAAGCCGGAACATAGGAGGTTCCACATTAAATATAAGAAAAAACAGCTTCGTGGTGAGGGTGACAGAACACTGGAACAGGCTGCCCAGAGAGGTTGTGGGGTCGTCTTCTCTGGAGACATTCCAAACCCACCTGGACATGTTGCTGTGTGACCTGCTCTAGGTGATCCTGCTCTGGCAGGGGGGTTGGACTCGATGCTCTTTTGAGGTCCCTTCCAACCCCGAGCATTCTGTGGTACTGTGAGGTTTGTCAGCGCGGGGCAACTCGCTTAGAAACTGCAGAAAGCTTTTGCAGCAGAGCAGCCGGAGCAGAGCCACCTCCTCCCTTCCTCCCCTCAGCTCTGCAGGCTGGATGCCAGCAGCAGGACTCGGCACCGTATCATTTCAGGATGCCCCGGATGCCTCCATGCAGGCTCGCAGTCGAACACAGTGACCACTGAACTATTTAAAGTGGCTTCGCCAACGACACTCGAGTGTATAATGCACCTATTCTGCTGATGCTGGCAAAGTGCTGGCAAAGCAGATGGGTTGGAGAGGGATGGGAATTTACCACTCCAGAGCCCATTAGGGTGTGTGTGCGTGTTCCTAAAACACGCACCAAAGGAGAGAGTAAGGGAGGAAATCAGCTATAAAGAGGCTCCCCTGGTGTTGCATATGTGGCTTTGCAGGATACTTGTCACTGGCACTGAGCTGGGGATTAAACCCACGGGGCTGACACTGCGTGACCTTGGCCAAAGCATCACCTCCCTAGACCTTTCTCCCTGAGGTGTTTCTAGACTGAAACTTCTGGAGGTGGGCATGTGCTCTTGGTAGGGACAGCTTGATTCTGTATCAGAAATAGCGTGGCCAGCAGTGGGGAAGTGATTGTGCCTCTGTATTCAGCATTGCTGAGGCTGCGCCTTGAGTACTGGGTTCAGTTCTGGGCCCCTTGCTATAAGACATTGAGTTGCTGAAGTGAGTTCAGAGAAGGGCAACCGAGCTGGTGAAGGGTCTGGAGAACAAGCCCTGTGAGGAGGAGGCTGAGGGAATTTGGATTGTTTAGTTTGGAGAAGAGGAGGCTGAGGGGAGACCACCTTGCTCTCTATAACTCCCTGAAAGGAGGTTTCAGTGAAGTGGGTGCTGCTTTTTCTCTCCAGTAAATAACAACGGGACAAGAAGAAACGGCCTGAAGTTGCACCAGGGGAGAATTTCCATTAGGAAGAATTTCTTTCCTGAAAGAGTAGTCAGGTGCTGGAACAGGCTGCCCAGGGAGGTGGTGAGGTCACCATCTCTGGAGGTGTTAAAAAAACGTGTAGATGTGGCACTTTAGGACATGCTTTAGTGGGGTTGTGAGGTGGCTTTTTTTTGTGTGTTTGGTTTGGTTTGGTTTTTATTGTTGTCGGTGGTTGGGCAGGGTGATCTTAGAGGTCTTTTCCAACCGTGACGATTCTGTGGTTCTGTGATGAGAGCTGCCAGTTACCCTTGCCAGCAGCGATGTTGTTATTTTACTGGAAGGAGCTGGAAAAGCCCTTCAGGACAAGGTGTGATGTGCTGATGTGAGCTGTGGTGGTATGGCAAAATAAGAGCAGCTTCGTGTCCTCAAGCTCGGCACCACCCCACCCTCCCACGTCATTCGTGTGCTTCTAAAATCTATGGGAATAGTCTGTAAATAAGAGCTGCTGCTCCTGATTCTATCCAGTCTCAGAATTTGGTAACTCGCTCCAGGCTTGACATAAAATATTGGTGTTGAGAAGGAATTGGAATGGGGTAGTGTTGCCCATTGCTCAGGAAGACCTCCTGCAACCTCTTCTCAATGCACACAGCAGGGTTAGGAAAGATGCTACATAAGTCTGCAATTGTTCAGCAGCTACTTGCTCCTCTTTTCCTTCCTTAATTTTCTTCCTTTCTGTAGTGGCTCTTTTTTTGTTTGTTTTGTTTTGTTACGTGTTTTCTCATCCCTTGAGCAAGGCAAAAATGGAAATCTCTCCGCAGAACTTTAACCTTACGTAACTGATTTGACCTCCAGATTTGTCAGCAGCTGGAGGAAACCCATCTTAGGGGAATTAGGCGACTCGGGGGCTGTGGGATCAATGCCCCATTCATGAGGAGGGGATGTTTCAGTGGTTACAAAACTTGCAAATCTGCAATCTGCCCGCATTTTCCACTCTCCTCTCATATCCCTTTTCCTGAATGCTCTTGCCCAGTTTTCTCCCCCTCCTCCACTTCCCAGCCTTCCTTTCCTCGTGCATCCTCCTCTTTTACGTTGCGACTGGGTTGATTAAGCTGAGCCACAGTGCTGAGTCCATCAGGGAGCACAGCAGAGCTTAGCACCACAACAGCCTCCAGCTGACACAGCGAGTAAGTGTGGGGAAAAACCACTCAGTCCCTTCACCCCCAATGTTGAGCTTGTTTTACTCCTGCTTCAGTGATAGTCCAAGCACTGCCTGATCCATCCAGGGAGCCGTGGAAAAGGCAAAATCGTTACTTGCAATCTACGTGTCATTAGACACTGTAACTTGGTCAAATTTAGCTGGACTTCTTCTTCTGGCATGGCCAGAAAACCCCCAGGACAGCAGCCAGAAGACCCTTTCAGATTTTACTCCAGGCTCCAAAACATGGTAACTTTTCAGGAAGACTTTGGAAAGAATAATATCAAGGTCAAAGACAGAAAAAAAAAAAAATTAAAAAAAAATTAAAATCAGTAACTTGCAGAAACTTTTCTCTTAATTTAGTTCTCAGAATTGCCCGAGCCATTCTGAATGCAACTTTCTACGGCAGTGTTAGCCCGAGGCAGACACCGAGCTGAGGAAAGCATCCCCGGAGTGCTTCAGGTCTGTCAAAGTAATGAGGACCTTAAAACTGAGTCTTAGTACAGAACATGTCAGCCAACCTGAGCAATAGGTGTTGCTGGGTGTAATTATGCATGTGCACGCTGCCCTGCACCCGGAGTACAGGAATTGCATAATTTTGTGCAAAAATAAATACTTCTTGTGTGCTGCACAGGATGGATTTGTGTATCTCCTTGCAAACGCAGCCTCTACTCTTCTTCTGATCCTCCTGTTAACAAACATGGCACGTGATTATCTTTTTACCTGTATTAACACAATTCTGTCTCTCGTCTGTGTCTGATCCTGGTCGTGGGTGCCCTGTATAGCTCAGCAGTATCTTGAGACTGCCAAGCGTGATCGGGGAGCTAGTTATCCTGCAGCAACAGCCGGGCAGGGCTCTAAGAATAACTTCCCGTTGGCCTTTGTCTGTGTTGGCAGCAGCTAGACTTGTCTTCTGCCTTGGGGTGACAGCCACTGGAAGAGAAAATTAATAGCAAATTCATAATAGTTTGTCCAGGTATTTCTTTCATAGGCTCATTTAGGTTAGAAGAGATCTTTAAGAACCTCAAGCCCAAGCATTAACTCAGCACTGCCAGGGCACCACTGAAACGTATCCCTCAGCACCACATCTCCACAGCTTTGAAACCTCTCCAGGGATGGGGACTCCACCACTGCCCTGGGCAGCCTGGGCCAGGCCTGGACAATCCCTGAAGAAATTGTTCCTCATGTCCAACCTAAACCCCCCCTGCAGCAACTTGAGGCCGTTTCCTCTTGTCCTGTTGTTTGTTACTTGGGAGAACAGAATCTCCTTTTGCCAGGAGGGGTTGAGTTTTGCCACTTAACCCCTGCTGAAAGTACCTGTTGTGGTCTTCCTTGCCTTTTTTGGGCACCATGGGACTGTGGTGGGATAGATGTCAGCCTGCTTTTTTCTTTCTCTTCTGAAATGCTCGCAAAGCTGCTGCTTATCAGGGCTGTGTCCACACTGCTTCATTACAGCTATCGGTAGAATGAGTAGAGTCAATCCCCCTTCAAGCTGCTGGGCTTGAAATTGTGTCTCAGCTGGATATCTCTGCTCGTGCAAGCACGGGGCTCTCCATCAGAGTTCTGTTGCTTCATTTGCCTTTTGGGTTGGGTGACATTTCAACTGCCCTTTAGCCTGTTAAAAATAAAAATCCAAGTCAAGTAGACAGAAGGTTTTCACCAAAGTGCTCTGAAGGGAGGTCCTCTGAAGAGGACATCTCTTGTTTGGTCTGATTTTGGGTGGTTTTTTTCTCAGGGGGAATCTTGCTCTGAACACAGCAGCTGTGCTGAGCCCTGCTTCATTTTGAACTTGACAAAAAAATACTTCCATGCCGGCATGGTTAAAAGTTCTAAACAAACTTAATGCAGTTTTTATTATATTTGTAAGGGGAAGCCAAGTAAAGACAAGAGCCTGCTCTGTAGCTATCTCATATCTGCAGAAGATGTCTGGAATTTGGGGATGGTGAACTTTGGAGCTGAAGTACGGACTTGTCAGCCTTCTGATATCTCTTAAAGGTCTCTTTTCAAGGCCATGGAGTCAGCAGAAATAGATTACTTCAGCCAAGATGCGCAAGTTATGAACTAACCAGGTTGGGACCTAATTGCCCTAGGTTCTACAGAAGCCTGGAGAAAGGCTCTCCATCATGTGATCTGCTCATGGGCTAAAAGACAGAGGCCAGTTGCTGGAAGAGCTGTCACATAAAAGGCAAAGTGCTAAACTAAATGGCATCTATCTGCCCAGGAGGTTCATAGGTGCATAAAGACCCACCCAGAAGCATTTAGGAATTTGCTCAGAATGAGTAAGTGCGGAGAAGATGAAATGAGGAGATGTCTAATATTTTTTTTTTCTTTTATACTCTCCAGTACAGATGCCAATATAACAATATTGCTAATGGCTGCAGTAAACTGAAGCTTTCCTATAAGTTTGGGAGAGCAAATGCCAGTCAGCACTACTCTTTCCCACTAGTGATGATGTGTATGTTGGACTCAAGATCTGGCTGTGATGAGATGGTCCAACCCACCCTGGTTTTACGGGACTGTACTCGCTCATCTGCTCTCTATAGCCACTCACGTGGGAAGCCAAAGATGAAGGATTTGCTGTGTCAGATCTTTTCGCTGGCCCCATCCATAGCTAGTGGTTGCTGCTCCAAAATGGGCTGGATACCTGCCATAAATGAAAGGAGGAAATTTTATGCTGAATAAAGCATAAAGGGAGACTCTGTTCTTGCCTCTGCTACAAATCTGCGAACCCTGCATCAGTGAAGAGAAATCATCACACCTCTATCTCTTTCCTCCCAGCTATATAGTATTGTTAACAGCATTTTCTTCATGTTCCTGCTCCTGCTGTGTGCTCAGCCTATTTCTGACTGTAAGGTTTAGTGTAGTTGCAGGATTGATGGGCTTCGCTTTAGAGGATCCCAGATCTCTGTGAGTACACAGCCACGCTCACCATTAATCACGTTGGGCTGGCCAGTTGTACACTATTTGAGAAAAATTCCCATCCTCTCTGAACCATCAAGTACTGGTCTGGTACCCAAACCTCATGTGGTTTGCAGGTAGCCTGATCCTGTGCAGTAAATCCAACCATTCTACATCCTTCTGAAGCTGTATTTCCAAACTTCATTACCCATTTCAATATCACCTCTGATTTTCTTAGCCCTGTTGCTTTTACCCTGGGTCTCTCAGGCTGCTCTGCCCCGGGTGCCTTTTGAATGTGTAGTGAAACCTCAAGCTTTGAAGACTGGGGCTTCTCTCCTGGCTTCTTTGCAAGTGGTTTCTCCACGTCCAAACAGAGATTTCAGTGCCCCAGTAAACAGTAGATCGAGGTCTAAAGGTTTTGTTTCTTCCTTTAAGTTCCATGGTTTACCTTTGCCAGTGCCTCATGTAGATCTGGACTGTGGAATAACCAGTGATCACAAAGTGACTGTGAATACAGAGTTACTCTCTCTGCCAGGCTTTTGGGAGACAGCTGAAGTATGGTCTCTAACCTCCAAGATTCAGTTCTGGGTGGACTTATACAGTGTGAATTACAAGACTTCAGCCTGAGAGAGAGGACTTGCATCTCACAGATCTTCCCAAGATTGCAAAGCAGGGGGAAACATCCACTCACTGGCATTTAATGCAACATAAACTGTTCTATACAGCCTCAGCCAACAAGAAAACAGCTGCCTGCTGACTCATGGAAGAAGCTGGGGTCAGAGCCCCTTCCTTGCGGTTTGAGGATCAAAGTGGTGTCTTAGGGCTCCCATCTGAACCAGGTTGAGAAAATGTAAAGACTTTATTTGGGTACTCCTGAGAGCCCCTGAAGCCTTGGAGGGAATTTGCTAGTATAAGCTTGACTTCTGAGGAAGGAAACGCTGTTTTCCTCAAGGCTGTCCTAGAACGCTGTAATTGGTACAGAAGCTGGGGAGATCTTCCGGGATCAAACACAGTTCATTTTCTTTTCAATATTCATCATTCCTTTTGGGGCACAGGCTGTGTTTATTCCTCTTTGTGTCTAGAGCTGATCAGGGCTTCCTTTCCTTACCTGTGAAGTGCCTTTTAATTTCTTGGCCAACTTGACACCTCCAACCCTATGAGAGCTGCGCTTCAATGAAACAAAGAAGGGAAATACCTTGTAGTTGGGAGAACAGAGTTCCAGGAGTCTATGATGGCTTTGTTGGGGACAAGAAGGAGACTTTGAAACAGAGGTCAACCTGACATCCTGACTTTTAGCAATTCTTCACTTTTCTCAGGGGTTTGGACCTAGATAGTCTCACGCACGCATTTCTAACAAAGTTAGTCACTGTTGTGAAATAGTTTGCTTAAAATCAATGACCTCATGCTCTCTTGCTACAGGAGTTTGTCTGGGGAATTTACATTTCCCCACTTAGTGTGATAAGGAATAATTTTAACGGATTTCTCCTCAGAATATTTTCAGGATACTGGGAAATACTGTTACCAGTGCCATGGAGGTTACTCAGCCATGGGCGAGTCTGCTCCAGAAAAAGAGTTTAACCCTGGTCTCTGGATTTGTAGGTTATTTCCGTGACCTCAAAACTCCATTCTTGTTTCCGTGACAGTGAATATTTGTGTTCTTTCCTTCGAGTCTCTGTGTAGCAAATTCCTGGAGGAACTGAGAAACCATTACAAATCTCTCTGCTCTCCCTCCCAAGCACAAAGGATCAGTGACCTGCTTTTGCTGATAGGAAACCAAGTCTGAAAGGCAGGCAGAGCCACTATCCACATGCAGCTTTATCACCCAGGGGAATCAGGAAAAAAGGAAGAAAGTCCTACTCATGGCAAGTGTTAATCCCATCATTTAATATGCTTCTGACACATACACAGGTAACAAGGTGATGGGCACCATCTGAGTGTCTTAATCTGTGTGATGAGGGAAAGCCTTGTTGTCCCACCTTAGCTTAAGTGCCTTGCAAACAAACCACTCCTGTAATTAATCTATTTGGGCTGAGATCTGTTCATTGCAGGGAGTTCCAAAGGAAAGATGGCCTGGTGTGGGATGTCCTCAAAGAGAGACTTGCCTTCAGTTTCCATCAGGCATTGGACAGGTTCTAAGCTAAGGGAAAGAGGATTTAGCTGAAGTTAGAAGTTGCGTCTTTGTTGGGGGAGCTGCCAACAATGTCTCTGTATGAGTTTTCTCAACATGTTGGCTCCCAGAGAAAAGCTTCTATCCATGGTAATCAGGGTTTATTAAAGAAAGCCAGAGGGGAAAAAAAAAATAAATCTTTAGCTGAGATTAAAGGGATTGTGAAGCTGCACTTGGTGCTGAATCGCTGCGTGCTGGCTCCATCGCTGGGTGTCTGCCTCGTCAGCATCTGTGCACAGCCTCCTGCATCCCGGGAAATGAATATCCCTGCCTGAGTGGAGCAAAAGCAAACAGAGGAGCGTGCCTCCTGATTAACACTGGGCTTCATTAACCACCCAGCCCGTGACATTGGCAATGCCTTGGAGCCCTGGGTGCTGTTGGTTTCCTCCTAACCGGGACTCGCTGAGCCAATCCCTTCGGCCACTGACGTCCTGGGTTGGTGTCAGACCCACTGTGAAGGAGGTGGTGGGATTTCTCCCCCTCCCTGTGTTGTTTTTCGTCATGTTTCGGTCTCATTCTAGATTTTAACACATTGTTCTGAGGAGCTGGCTGGAGCTGGAACTGGGGCAGGTTTGCTTCCATGGCTTTTTGCAGCCAGGCTCTCTTGCGTGGTTCCTCTTGCTGCTGACCTTGTAGCGTCCCTGCTGCCAACTCTGGCTGTGACAGGGGACGTGGTGATGGGAATCTGTCTACCACCTTTGACAGCAGGGGGGGTGTGTGTGTGAGCCAAATGGGGAGACGCTGTTGTCTCCCACGTTTCCCCGGTGACATGCTCCTTTCAGGAGCTCTCATTGCAGTGGGGTGGATCACACCAGTCTGCAGTACAGGGATGTGAACGTGGCTTTTGTGAGCTTATCAGTCACAGATGAAGGCCCCAACTCTCTTTCCCCTCTCCCTGCACTTCCTCCCATGTCCTTCCCTCCCTCTCAATTGACAGACCAGTCCTTTGTATTCTCTTGATTCCCAATTTATTCCTACTTCCTCAGCCTTAGTGCATCCTTCTTGACTTGATCCCCTTGAAACCTGCTGCATTTTGAGGATGTATTCACTATTCTCACACTTTCCCATCTAATAACAGCCACCAGCTGAGTTAAAAGAAGTTAGGAAAGTTTCTTTCTCTTAGGCTTTTTTGCATCTAAATGTTTCTTGTTCAAGGCCTAATCTATTTACTATAGGGTTGCACGTTGTAGAGTCTTGGGTCTGGAGACCCCTGGGCAGAGCCAAGGTGCATCATCAAACTCAGTGGTCTCTAGTGTTTGCTAGGAAAGGTCAATAACAGTTAGAAAGTAACCACACCGTAGCGTAGCATCATAACCTGATGTCCTTCAAGAGGAAACCAGTCCTTAAACCAAACTGTGTGAATTCAGGGGGTCTTACAAGGAATGTGCTCTTTGCAAGCCGTAGAGTTGAGACTCTAGTTCCACAGGCAAAGAGGGTGGTATGAGGCCTTATGTGGGAACTGACTCGGAGGCCTTCCTCTGACCATGGATGGAACCCTGCCTGCAACAGCTGGATTTGCAAGAAGGCTTCCTCTTCTTCCATTTCATGTCCAGATTAGGTTCAAATCTGATGTAGCTCCAGTTCTGAAGAAATTCCCCAATGGTATCTTGCTCTGGGTTTGCTGCATGTCATGAGGGTTGTGTAGCACCACAGCCTAACCACGGTCAGAGAAGGAGGTAGGCAGTGTCTTGGCTTTTTTATTCTGTGAGGTGGTTAAGACAGTCACCCAGGAGGTCCACTCTTGAGGATAAGCTTTATCCTCTTGTGACCTGTGACATCCTCTCAGTACCACCACTGCACGTGAAGGATGCAGTGGGGTGGGGGGTGGGGGCAGCTGCTCTTGACAGAAGGAGAAAAAGCAGGGCTGCTTTCTACCAAAAGGTCTTTCCTTACAGGTCCCGGGGCTGTAGAGGCTTTGTGACCTTCCCAGGGACCTTGAACGTTCTGGTGACGAGGCTGTTGTGGCAGGAGCCATGTAGAGGGCCAGTCTGGGCTCACACAGGAGCCCGACATGATGGGTCAATGGCATTGCTGCTGGCCATGTCTCTGGGGTAAAGGCAAGTGAGCCTGGTCATCGTGGGAAGGCAGGTTGGGTTTATTTTGGAATTACCCAGCTCAGAGCCTAAGCAAAGACCTCACTGTGGCCTTTTGTTTATTTGCTTCTTTTTCTTATAATATAATTACTCTCTTGTAGACCGAGCAGCCTAAGAGACCGGGTGTGTCTATGGCAGTGCATCATCTGTTATGGTTTCTGCTATCCAGACATGGTTAATAAAAAGACATATATAACCCCTTCTCTTCAGTGCATCCTCTAAGGCATAGTACAAACCCTGTTCTATTCTGCAAGCTGAACAACCAGTCCTCCTTGCCTCTGCTCTCTGCTGTTATTTATTAATTAAGCCAAACTATAAATTATAGCCCTTAGAGGCTCAAGTACTGATGGGGACTCCAGGACAGAGGGCTCAGGGCAAACAACCTGAGTAGATGGGAGAGAAGGAGTGAGTGCCAGCACTATACAGTGAGAAAATCCTGCTCCTAGGGTTGCTCAGGTGGCTGATGGAAGATGGCAAGATAGCCCAAGGCTCCAGCTTTCCCTGCTTTGTCCCCAAAGGCTGCTCCTGTGCTTGCTCGGTGGCTATCAGTGCTGGTCAGCTGCTGATGCTCTTTCCTCTGCAGGTGAGCATCTTCCCCATGAGGATCACTCTTTTCAAAGCACCCTTCTCTGTTGCAAAAGGGACTCCTCATCCAGCCTTCCTGGAGATTCTCACTGGAGCGTTCCTGGTTTTCAGATCAAATTTGCTGTCTTTGTCTGGAGGAAGGCTCCCCTCACCATCCCATTCCTCTATAAGTGACAGTCTTGCCTCAAAGTCAATCACAGTTCTCACCCGCTTGAGCCTCAAAGATATCACATCTGAAACGTTATCTCTTACGTTGTGTTGGCCACTTATGTTAATGGGCAGATTTCCTCCTGTTGTAGCAAGTCTGCTCTTGGGTGTTGTGATGACCTTCGGGCAGAGGGCTCTGTTGCAGAAGAGGGGCCATTCATTACCTCTTCAGTTTCTGGGGTCACGACAGTTCCCATTTCCCTGTCCTGCAGCTGTGCTGACTCTGCGGGGCTAAGAGGAGCAAAATTTAGTAAAATATAGGGGGTAAAAGAGATATCTTTTTAGTACTTGAAAAGAATAATTTCTTCCTCGATCTGTCTAGTGCCTGATCAAGCCAGCGTCTGCTAGAAATACGGTTCATAACTCATAAGTGACGGGAGCTGGTGTTCAGGGTCGCCACGTGACGTTTCTGAACACAGGACTCAAGCAGGGACAGCTTCCCTCTTCTGCTGCTCTCTCAAGGATGGCCTCTTTTGAAAGAGGAATGGTTGTGCGGGGAGAGCTCATCCCATCGCCGCTCGATCTATCACAATAAAGGTTATTAAAAGCCTACGTGACCGGCCTGCGTATCCCCGCCGAGCGAATCCTCTCCTGCTCGCGAGACAGTATTGCAAACCCTGCAAGAGCAGCTTGATTTTATTAAATATTTGCTTGACCAGAAAAGCAAAGCGGAGCAGGGTAAACACGCCTAAAGTAAATGTGAAATGACCTTTGTCCGTCAGCTACCCAGCGCCTGCGGCTGCTGTGGAAGGGAGGGCAGCGGGAGGTGAAGGTGATCATACAAGGGCTTTGAAATTCGGGCTGCTGTGAGAATTTGGTGCTATTTGGGGTGGCATTAAAGTGGCGGCTGCTCTACAAGCCCGGACTTACCCTTTCCACTATCAGATCTAATCAGTCTGCAGGTCGAAAGAAGACAGGATTTGTTCTCCTTATTATTTCGTGAAGGAAATTTTTCGGTTCCACTGACGTGAGCAGAGTTGCACAGATGTGGAAAAGCTGTGAATCCAGACCTGTGTCACTGCCACATCTTCCTCCCTGCGGGGATCAAACAGTGGTTTTTTGTTTTTTTTTGCCTTGCCTCCTACTTGCACAGGGTTGGCTGTCATCACCTTTGCTCGGCTAGTTACACCCCTGATGTCAGCAATGTCACCCTGTGGGAAGGGTGTGATAGGACACTGGTCTGCAGGAGTGGAGCTGGGGTTTGTCTTGTGTCCTTCTTCAAACCAAGAACAGCTTTGACAAATTCTGATCTGGATGGTAAAGAGGGATGGAGGGAGGAAGGACTTGTGTGCCTCAATCCGGCCACAAATAACAAGGGTTGTGCAGTTGGCGCTCATCAAGGAGCTTGGCTTGTGAGACCTGAGCTGGTAGGACTCCATCTCCTACATGCTTTGTGGGGCTGTAAGGGGTCAAAGTTGTTCTTGGTACAGAAGCAGCCATGACAAAGTGAAGGAAGAGGGAGCAGATGGATACGTTGAGTAGGAAGATGCATTTCCATAGCATGAGGATGGGGCTTGGTGGTGTGTTCATCAAATTACAGAAGCTGTTTGAAACTCCCACCACCCTGGTTAAAACCTGGGACACTTTAAGAGACTGAGTGGTGCAGGGAAGCGTCCTCCCCTCTCTTTGGAAAGTCACCAGGCTGGTCCCTGGTTTGTTAGTTTTCCTACTACGTGGTCCTTTAGACTTCATTGCTGCTCATGGTTAGGTAACCCCCTTCTCAGCCATCTGAGATGCTCTGGGAAGCTGTATCTCTCTTTCAGACAGTGTTTTCTTGTTTGTGCAGTGAGCAGAGAATGGTCTTATGGTGAGAGTCCAGGGGAGGAGGGAGGAGACCTGGTGCTTGGCTTGCTCTATGCTTGGCTGCATGCCCTTTGTAGACGTGACTGTGAAACCTGGCACACCACAACTCCTACATCTGTACTCCAAGCTGGACTGGCATGAGGCAGCTTTGATCTGGAAGCCACTGAGAGCCTGTTCAAACAAACCCATTCTGGACCAAGGTCTCCCAGAAAGGATGTTAATGTCAGACAAGAGCTGGCTTCTTCCTGTCAATATACAAGGATTGCAGAAGAGCTCAGCATCCATCTGGACCTGTCCCTATAGACAGGTCCCTGACCTTCTCTAGGCTTCAGGCCCTCATCCAGAAGAGCTGGATAATAATCCTTCTCCAGTCCTGTCTTCTCAGATGGCAAATACACAGTTGGGCTGTAGTTGGCAGTGCAAACAGCAATCCTGCTTGATGTTTCTACCATTAGCCTTCTGCACTGCTCCAACTTCCAGTGAATTTTTGTGCTGCCCTGTGGGACACGTGTGTGTGTGTACTGGAGAGTAAAAGGGTGCTGATTTGTTCTTCTACTATGTGATTTCTGCTCTTTCTAGCAGCATCTTTTCTTTCAGGAGGGTTCCCTTTGTGCTGGTTTTAAGTAGAGAGCTCAGAGACGGGAAAGGGAGGATTAGCAATTAAATACGCTCTGATGATGGCATGGTTGTGAAGGAGGGAGGAGGAAGGAATACTCCACAGTAATGTACTTTTGTTTTCTTTTCTTTTTGCTTGTAGGACAAAATCTGCCAGGGAATTGGTGTTTTGAAGACTCTCACAGCTTTTAAGCCTCGTTCCCTTGGGAATACAAACCTTTCTAATCATGTCACCGGCCATGTGGAAATGGACTTGCCTGGTTTCTCACCTCCTGCTATCCACCACAGTGTCGCCTCTTGGTAGGCAGCAGCCACTCCATCCAAAGAGGCCCTTCATCACTTTCACTGGAGACCAAGCAGAGGGAAACTTCAACCACTTGGTGGTTGACGAAAGAACTGGGCACATTTACCTGGGAGCTGTCAACAGGATCTACAAACTCTCCAGTGACCTGAAGGTCCTGGTGACCCACCAGACTGGTCCTGATGAAGATAATCCCAAGTGTTATCCTCCCAGGATAGTCCAAACCTGCAATGAACCCTTGACGCCCACTAACAACATAAACAAAATGCTCCTCATAGACTACAAGGAGAATCGGTTGATAGCCTGTGGGAGTCTTTACCAGGGCATCTGCAAGCTTTTGAGGCTGGATGACCTCTTCAAGCTGGGAGAGCCCTTCCATAAGAAGGAGCATTATCTCTCTGGGGTGAATGAGAGTGGCTCTGTTTTTGGAGTCATTGTTTCTTACAGCAACATGGATGACAAGCTGTTCATCGCCACTGCCGTGGATGGCAAACCTGAGTATTTCCCCACTATTTCCAGCAGAAAGCTCACCAAGAACTCCGAGGCAGATGGGATGTTTGCATATGTCTTTCATGATGAGTTTGTGGCCTCTATGATCAAGATCCCCTCAGACACCTTTACTATCATCCCTGACTTTGACATCTACTACATCTATGGCTTCAGCAGTGGTAACTTTGTGTATTTCCTGACTCTGCAGCCTGAGATGATCTCACCACCTGGCTCCACCACAAAGGAGCAGGTTTATACCTCCAAGCTGGTCCGGCTTTGTAAGGAGGACACAGCCTTTAACTCCTATGTTGAGGTGCCCATTGGCTGTGAGAAGAACGGGGTGGAGTACCGGTTGCTTCAGGCAGCCTACTTGTCTAAGGCTGGAAACATCTTAGCGAGGTCTTTGGATGTTGGCCCTGAGGATGATATCCTCTTCACAGTCTTCTCCAAGGGGCAGAAAAGGAAGATGAAGTCCTTGGATGAGTCCGCTCTTTGCATCTTTGTCCTGAAAAAGATCAACGACCGCATCAAGGACAGACTGCAGTCCTGCTACAGGGGAGAGGGGACGTTAGATCTGGCCTGGCTCAAAGTCAAGGACATTCCCTGTAGCAGTGCGGTAAGTGAAGCCCCTGAGCACCCCATCTTAACCTCCTTGTGCGCTCACAGATCTTAGAGCATGGCTCAATGATTAGAGCAGGGACCAAGGAACTGAGACTGCCTGTTCCCAGTCCTGGCTCTGCCTCCAGCTCACCACACCAGCTGATTTAACCAGTTCATGCCTCAGTTTGCTCATGGATGAGCTGAGGAAGGTATCACTCTCTGCCTTCCCCGTGCCTCAGTTTGCTCATGGATGAGCTGAGGAAGGTATCACTCTCTGTCCTCCCCAGGCATGCTCTGTTTGCTGATGAACTAAGCCAGGGAGCCTTGAAACCTTTAGGAGGAATTCGCCTGTTGTAGTTATTTCACTGTGCAATTTGCTAGGGGTGAAATCATATTTTCTTGTACTGCCTTGGCTCAAACCTAAAACAAAGCAGGACCTAGATAATGTCAGTAACTTATTCTGGTTTCTGTGTCCACTGGTGTAATTTCATACCCCTGGGCTGAAGTCGGATCAGGATTTGTTCAGGGAGCTTTGTGAAGCCACAGCTTCATTTCTTCTAGGGCTAAGAAGTGCTGATCATTAACCATCAAAGTCCCTTGTCTTCTGGTTTCCAGGCAGCTCTGCGTTGCCTCCACACTGCAAAATTAAGTCCTGGCCGCAGATCAAGGATTAAACGCTGCAAGATTTAAGGGCAGGACTGGGGAAGAGGCTGGTCTACCTGACCTAGAAATGGTCTGGAGAAATTGTCTTAGTTTATTCTGTCGGTTGACTAGAGTGGCATTGCAGAAATCCGCGCCAGCCTACAGCCAGCTTTGATACCACGCACGGAAATCAGCCTGGCAGCCGGCGAGGCACCCAGGCTGCTGTAATAGCCCCTTCTCTGGGCTTTGATTTCCTTCCTTAATTAGCTCTTTCAAGTGAGAGGCAAGTTCAAGTCTGAGCAAAGGGAATACGGAGAAACACCAGAGCGCTTTCCTGCCCCGTAATCTCAAGGCAGTCAAGGCTCGGGATATGGGATTGCTCAGCTTTCCTTTGTACTCAAGCCTCCGTTGCTGGGGGATCCCTGCTGTTGTTCTTTTGCAGGACAAGGACGGACCAAGAGGAGGGCAGATGGAAATTTCATCATATTGTTGCAGGGAGACTGATTCTGCCTTACTCTGCCCTGGTTTAACTGCTTGAGAGAGTCCAGCGCAGAACCACAGAGATGGTGAAGGGAGTGGAGCATCTCCCTGCTGAGGGAAGGCTGAGGAGCTGGGGCTCTTTAGCTTGGAGGAGACTGAGAAGTGACCCCATTAATGTCTATAAATATGTGAAGAGCGAGTGTCAGGAGGATGGAGCCAGGCTCTTCTCAGTGACGTCCAATGGCAGGACAAGGGGCAATGGGTGTGAGCTGGAACATAGGAGGGTCCATGGAAACATAAAGAGAAACTTTTTCATGGTGAGGGTAACAGAGCCTGGAGCAGGCTGCCCAGGGTGGGTTGTGGAGCCTCCTTCTCTGGAGATATTCAAAACTCATCTGGATCTGTTCCTGTGTGACCTGCTCTAGGTGATCCTGCTCTGGCAGGGGGGTTGGACTTGATGCTCTTTTGAGGTCCATTGCAACCCCTAACGTTCCATGATTCTGTGATTCCTCTTTACACGGGTGCCCTCAGCATCATTGCTTGACCTTGCACTGTTCTCGTACTCCCATGCTGAATGTCTGGAGGGACCAGTCCTTCAATTTAGTTGGGATCTCTTCTGCCTAGACCTGCAAAGCTCCCTGTGGAGCTCCTCAGACCTTCTGCCTAGACCTGCAAAGCTCCCTACTGCACAGGGAGAAGGGCTGTGCCCAAATCTGGCTTTGATTTTTTTTTTATTTAGCCTCAAGGCCTCTGCACATTCAAAGAGCTGCCTTCAGATTTAAGCTGGGAGCTTCCCACTGGAGTTTATTTCCTGGGCTGTTAAGCCTCTCCATGCATTTGCAAATCTGCTTTGCTTGTGCTCCATACTAACATTTGCAATGCTGGACCTCTCAAATCAGGAGGTTTGAAACCTCTCAGTCACCTGGCTTCTGTGGCTTTAGACGGGAGCAAAAAGGCCAACTTTTCTTTTCTTGTGTCCCTTGGGGCGAGTCCCAGACCAAAAAGGCTGGTGTGTTAGACTGAATTTGGAGGGACTGGGCTGCAGAGGTTGGGGAGAGGACAAGGAGCCAGGGGCTGAGTGACAGAGTGAGAAAAACCATTTGAGCGTAGTTGTGACAGCATTTCTTTGCTGGCAATCAGGGATTGCAGGATTTCAGGCTGGAGAAAGAGCCTGGAGATCCCTGAAGAAAAACCAGGAGTCTGAAAAGTGTAACTAAGTGGGCTATCGTCTCCTTAAATGAGTCTACTTAGAGCTGCTGGCAAGTCCTGTCTGAGATCAGCTGTACTGCCCGAGGGAAGAGGTATTAGTGATTTGGCTGCTCTAAGGGTTTCAGAGTCCAGCTGCTAAGCTTGGAAAATATTTTGGAGCCTGGCTATATGTCTGTGAGGGCCTTGTCTCCTTTGCTGATGTCCTGCTTGCCAGCCGTCCACCAGCACTGCTGCTCTGCCTCTAAACACGTGTATTTGAAGCGGCTCTAAAACCAATTACAAAGCCATCAGTGAGACTTTCCCTGGTTTTGTGTGGATGTCAAATAGTTCTCTGCTGGTGCAAATAGAGGCTTAACCTGCCTGCGATCGAGGCTGGACCTGAGCTTCAGCTCTGCTGCCCTGCCTTCAGCAGCCAAAATCCTGCACGTGAATGGATACAGCTGATGTGCCTGGCACTGAGCAGATGGGTAGAGATGAGCTGTGGGAAAACCTCATTGAGCACTGCAGAGAAACACTGTTAGAAGAGCTTTTCCAGCCCTTCTTTGTGGTATTACCTGTAGGACCATGGATTATGGAGCTGGGCTCACCCCACTCTCCTCACATTTTGTTGTGTGGTGAAGTCTGGCTTTTGGTAACAAAGATTTTTCTAATAGGGTAATAACTGGCTGAAAGGGGATCCACAGGTTGGGATGCACCTATTCCAGCCCTGGTGTAATGCTTGCACAAGGTCACTTCAGGGCAAGAGAAGTCTCTTGGGGACCATTTCCAGCACATCTCCTAATCTGCAGTATGCCCACAAATAACTGCAGGGATATGGGGGAACGGTGTACTTGGCTGGCATAGTACAGTACAGAGTCTGCAGCTTCTCCGCTCAGGCAGCTGGTGCTGGGAAAGTTGAGGTCACATAGGACCTGGCAACAAGCTGGGATGGATGCACTGTGTCTTCTGGGCAACACGCAGTGAGAGGCATTGGGTCTTCAGACGTGCTGCAGTGGTAGATGTCCTGGAGTGTCAAAGTCATAGAATCATAGAATGGTTTGGATTGGAAGGGACCTTAAAGATCATCTCATTCCAACTCCCCTGCCAATGGCAGGGACACCTCCCACTAGAGCAGGTTGCTCAAGGCCCCATCCAACCTGGTTGTGAACACCCAGGGATGAAACATCCACAACTTCCCTGGGAAGCCTGTTCCAGTGTCACACCACTCTCACAGCGAAGAATTTCTTCCTAATTTCTGATCTAAATCTCCCCTCTTCCATTTTGAAGCCATTACCCCTTGTCATATCAATACAAGCCCTTGTATAAAGTCTCTCCCCAGCTTTTTTGTAGGCCCCTTTCTGTAGACTTGCCTTGGTCTGGTTTGCAAAGCCAATGTCAAGGCAAAGAATGGAGATACAACTGTTCAACGAGCGTGTGCTTCTCTCATGCCAACCGCGTGTGCGTGTTGCAGATGTTAGCAGTGTGATAGAAGAACTTCCAGAGTGGGAAATAAAAAAGCCCGCAGAGGAATGAAGGATCCTCAGTGTTCATTCCTCCCCTGTTCCTGTGTTATAACTGTTCTGCATAAATCAGGAAAAAATGATGGATTTTTATGTCTGGGCAGCTGATTTGCAAATTGGTGATGTTCACTCAGGTGATGAACGGTTCCAGGTAATACCCTTCCGCTTTTCCTTTCTGCAAATACAGGATAATAACTTATATTTAAACAGTACCCTTGACCCCAAATGCTTAGCAATTCATATAATCAGAGGAAAACGAGGCTGGGGGAAAAAAGAAAAAAAAAAAAAGAGCCTTATGAGGTCATCTGATTTGCCCTTCTGCCCTACTTATAGCAGCTCTGACAGATGTTTGTCTCACCTGTTCTTAACCTCCAGCGATGGAGATTCCTCTCTCTCCCTACGTGATCTGTCTTTGCTGGTAGGAAGCTTTTCCCTCATGTCTAATCTAAATCTCCTTTCCTGATACTGAAGCCGTTCCTGTTTAGCCACAGAGGGCACCTTCATCCCCTTTGGCTCTCTAGCAAGAGCATTGTGCGTCACCGACACGGAACCACTTTTGTGGTCAATGGGTTGAGCAGAGGGATCAAGGCTGTGTGGACCTACAGGGTGTTGGTAGAAGAAAGGACTGTTCTTGAGGGGAAAAAATAGGCATCTTAAACCAGAAAGCAGTCTTTGTGTTGGATAAAGAAGGCGGTGGTTTAAATACGCTTCATAAACTTCGTAATTAACTGTTGATACAGTTCGAAATGGGGGATTTATTTAAAAAAAACCAACCCAAAACCCCAAAATCAGACCAGTTTGGGAGGAGGATAGAATTGTGGGGGTTGGAAGAGATGTCTGGAGAACATCTCATTCAACCCCTCTGCTCCAGCAGGGTCACCCAGAGCAGGGAGCCCAGCATCACAGTGTCCAGGTAGGTTTGGAATGTCTCCAGAGAAGGAGACTCCACAACCTCCCTGGGCAGCTTGGGCCAGGCTCTGCCACCCTCACAGCAAAGAAGTTTTCCCTCCTATTCAGATGGAACTTGCTGTGTTCCAATTTGTGCACGACACCATTTTAGGACAGAACTTGATCATTGTGGGATTTGTTGATTTTTATTCCTATGGAACAGAATTAACAATAGGTGCATTTTGAAGCCCAGTGACAAGACAACTGCACTACTGGGATGCTCAGTAGTGGAGGCAGGGGAGACTTCTCCTCTACCTTGAGGAGGAAATAGGTAAACTGCTGTGTTGAACTTAGAAGCATGGATGAAGAAGTGGAGGGTATTGGAGATTGACCCCAAAGCAGTATGAGGGTGTCAGGGCCTGCTGGGGAGATGTTAGAACAATGGGAACCCTTGCTGGAACTTTGGCTTGCAGTGAAGTCCCAAACATGGTGTGTTGTTGGCCTGCAATCCCCTCCATCAGTTTAGGAGCTGATTGTCAACCCAGGGCTGCTTGCTATCCTTGGAGATCCTGGTCTCCTCATGAGCCTGGTCTACCTCACAGCATCACCAGACAGCCTAACAGACTTTCCAGTCCCTGAAATGAAAAGGTGTCACCTCCAACACCGTAGCTTTTACTGGATGTACAGTGCAAATATCTATCCAAGATAATCAAAGTGTCTGTCCCCACCTATTGCTGCCTTCTGCATTTTGCTGGTATTTTCTTTTTTCTTTTGACAGGAAATGGAGTTTGACTGTTTAAATTACTGTATTCAATCTCTTCCTGTTTTTCATGGCAGCGCTGTCACTTGGGGGAGAAAAGAAATGTTTTTGAAGCTGACCAGCCAACAAAAGGCCTTGTGTAAAGAGCTGGGAGATATTTTTCCAGTGCTTTGCTAAGGGAGGGCAGGCGAGGGAGATGTTTGGGACCCGAGACACTGCCTGACAAGTGACTTGGCTATAAAGGCTTCCTGATGCTTGAAGGCAAAACTAAGTCAATAGGTCCTCAAAACATCTTTGCAGATACCGGTGCCTAGATCCTTGAGAGTTCTTCATCTTCTCCATACATGTCTTCCTCAAGTGGACTCTGCTCTCCTGCTCCCTCCTACTTTCTCTGCATCACCCCTGCCCATCCAAGATGCTTGATGCCCACCAAGCCAGCGCCACTGTACTCAGGAAGCTTAGTTGAATGCATGAGGAGGCTATGGAGGGCATATTGCTGATTAGTCCTTCTGTGGATGGTTGTTAGTCATGTCTAGATGCCAGCTGGGCGCACAAGCATTTTGGTTTGGCAGCATGACCACCTCACCCCAGAATGAATGCTGCTTGGTCGTTGGGACTGATCCATGGGCTGTTTTCTGGTCCATGCCACCAGGTTATGAAGGGCCGTTTCTAGCTCAGCTGGTACAAGGGCTTTGTTTTTGATATGGAGCAATCAATATGACCCCTGGCAAGGCCACTGTTGGTGTTGGGGTGGCCATGTTTTTCCTATAAACAGTCTGTTCCATGATTTTCCTCTTCCTCCCAAGGCTTGCATTTGTCATTGCTGGTGTTAACAGGACACAAGGCTGACAATGTACCTCTGAGACACCAAGATGGAGAGCAGCATTAACCCTGTTGTACAGGGGGGTTGTCTAAAGCACAGGGAAACATAACTTGCATTGCAGCTGCAGCTCAGGGACTCCTGGATCTTAGCAGTGTGCCAAATGTCCCCAACAATTGCAGGAAGAGGGAATATCATCCTTGCTATTCTGTTCCGCTCTAGTATGGGGCACAGAAAAAGAGGGTCATTTAGGAATCATAGTATCATAGAACAGTTTGGGTTGGAAGGCACCTTTAAAAATCATCTAGTCCAACCCCCCTGCATTGAGCAGGGACATCTGAAACTAGAGCAGGGTGCTCAGAGCCCCAGACAACCTCACTTGGAATGGCTCCAAAGATGGGGCATCAACCACCTCTCTGGGCAGCCTGGGCCAGAATCTCACCACCTTCACCATCAAAAATGTCTTCCTTAGATCTCATCTAAATCTCTTCTCTTTCAGTTTAAAACCATCACCCCTTGTCCTGATGCAACAGGCTCTGATCAAAAGTGCCTCCCCATCTTTCTGACAGGCCCCTGGAAGTCCTGAAAGGCCACCAGAAGGTCTCCCCTTGGGGAGCCTTCTCCTCTGCAGGCTGAACCCCCCCAGCTCTCCCA